>JAOXJP010229419.1:0-10954 GCA_025762735.1 Platanus orientalis | reverse complement strand
AATCTTCATAAAAACCTAATTCCTTTTAGCTTTATTCATCCCATACCCCAACACACCCATCTACATCTAAAGCCCCAACTTCAAATCCTAATTCTAGGTTTTCTTGAAGTTGTCACCTTTCTTGAACCCTAAACTTAACTTTCTTGAAATTTCAGCCCCTTTTAATTTTTGACATTCTTTTCTTGATTTCTATTCAATTTTCTTAGATTTCTTGCTTCCCTTTGATAATCCAATGTTTCTTGAATTATTTATTTATTTTGATTCTTGATTAATTTCTTTAAAGATTTGGTCTCTTGAACAGTTTCTTTAAATTTTCAGCATTCTTTAACTTTTAAGAATCGTTTGTTTTAGCATTCTTTAATTGATTAAGTGTAAGAATATTAGTTTCCACAATATCCTACATCATTTCCCCTACACTGAACCACCCTAATGAATGAGCATAGACACCAAGTTATGCTCACATCATGTCATATCTTTTCGAAACAAAATAAAATAAACTAACCTGCGAATTTCAGCATGCGTGTCTGCGTCTCTCTAAGAGTAAATGAAACTGACATTGTTGTTGTGAAGAAAACAAACAGTGACATCATAAGCACACCGCATTTAGTTGCAAAGTAATCTGCATTGACAAAGGATGTCAGCATATTATAATGAATTTCAACATAAGCAGACTTTTAACCCACCAATGGGAAAGGGGGTTCTTTTACAGAGTGTAAAATCAATCATAAACCTTATACCAAAGCCACAAAGCTAGACATTAAAATCTAATCATGCATGCATGACTGCAACTCATGAGAAAACAATTTGCCCAAGAATTACTAAATTACTTGATAAATGTTTGCCAAGTTCCCCCAAAAGGTTTTGTAAGGGATTTCATTTCTGAATTTTGAAAATGACTTCTAGGGCATCAAAAGGATGGTAAATGTCACATTTTATTCTACATCTGCATAAAATAGATTTAGAACGCAACTGGTCCTTCTGTCCAGTTACATTGTTATGACTGCGCAGCATGTTAATGCCAGTAAGAATCCAGGTGAATTCAAATTTTATGTTATTCTTCTCTATAATATGCAGTTGGTACTGCCTGTTATTTGGGTCTCCTCGTCATGATGTAGGCTTTACAAAATGTAGTTGGGAAGATAATGGTGATCATATTGCTCGGAATAAAAGCTTCTTTTGTGGGAAAGAGGATAAGCTCTTGATAGACACATCAAAGTGAGTTTTACAAGTTCACATATCCATCATCTCGACTTACGATGAAGGATCTGTATTATGGTATGAGAAACGACCCATACTCAAATTTGATGGTCTTATGCAAAAGGTATTTGGCTTTAGTATTTTCGTATGCCAATAATTTTTAATTTTGTTTGTTTTAGATAAATCTAGGTTAATTTATTTCCACTCAATTTGGGGTTTTTTATTTTCCAAACAGTATAGGCTTTATTTCTTTTTTGGAAAAGTGAAAGATATATTTCCTTCACTTTTCTTTAGGCCTTATTTTGGGATGTCAAAACTTACCTGTTTGGGTTGATTTTGTTGCCATTTGAAAGGTTCTTCAGTCCATGTGTTCACCTGCCTTAAACGGTTTTGAGCTAGTATGTGGATAGTAGGTAGCTCAAACAATAGTCCAAATCTCCAAGGTGATTAGACTCTTTTTCCTTGTATTGACAAACACAAAACTTCAATTATTTGTGGTTGTTTCCATCTGAGCAGATGAGTATTTCAAGGTGCATTAGGGCTACTTGGACATTAATCTTCATAAAACCTTTCTCCACAAATATTATACATAAAGTGTGATATAAACACCTTCACCAGTATTCTCAATATTTCAAAACCAGAGCAGGACCAGTTGGTCAGACTGGCTGAACCAGGACAGGATTTAAGCGATTCAGTTTGATCACCTACCATGAGATGCACTCAAAAAGCAGTTCATACAGTTGATCCAACAATACAACCACAAAACAACTCAAACCAAACTGTTCACATAGAAACTTCAGGTACATGCAATTGTCTGTGTGTGTGTGTATAGAGAGAGAGAGAGAGAGAGAGAGAGAGAGAGAGAGAGAGAGAGAGATTTGGTAAGGCTGAGAAAGGATATTTTCAATATTGAAAGAGTTTCAGAGATCAAGAAAAAGGAGAAGATGAGCTCTGGAAGAAGAGAAAAGGAAAACATAAAACTCTTTCATGTTTTATACTTATTTTGTCACATTTTTCTACTTTTTATATTTTAGTTACTTTATTGATGTATGGTGACATTATTGGGTCAACCTGGCTCAAACCACAATCCCATGTGAATGGCACAACCAACCCTCTTGTCTGGTTTCCATTCTGTGTTTTACATAGATTTGCAGCTTGGCAGGTTGGGTCAGTTGGGCCAAACCAAGCCCAACCCTACAAAGGGTTGAGTCTAATTACTCAACCATGACGGAACTTGGGTTGGGTCAGGTTGACTCTGGTTGAAAGCATATATTGCTGCCCCAGTGCAATTATAAAAAAGCTAAGCTCCAACAAGTTCCCAGCTCAACCACAGTGCTTTAGAAACTTCTGATAAATTAACGGCATCATTGAACACCCACTGTATTTTTAGTGAACACAAAAAACTATCAAAACACCAAGCAAATGAAGCTATAAGCAAAGAAAGGAAAAGGCTTGACTTGACATACCTCCAAATCTTGTAGCTGCTGGTTCACGTGCATAACTAAGATCATAGAACCCCTTTGTTTGATAGTTATAAAAATAGCCTGCATTTAAGTTCTAAAATCATGCTTAAAACCGTGAATATGAGCATGCACATAAACTCATGAAGAATCAAATTTATCATCTAGTTCTAATTACATCCATAGAATTTACCAGCACTGTTTCTAAATTTTATTTGAGTCTTTCTTTTATTTCATTTTTCTTATATAGAACATAAGAAGACAGGCAATTCTTTGTCGAGAGGAATGTTCATAGATCAAGAACCACATACAAAAATTAGGGTAGCCAAGTGAGAATGTTCAAATGAATTAGTGACATGACTAGAAAATGCAGAATCACAAATAGGTGTGTCTGATGATACCGAAGGATATCTCCAATAGAAGGAAAAAGAAGGAGTCAACTGGAATTGTCTGGACATGTGCAATGAAGGCCACTAAAGGGGACTGGCGAGGTGAGCAGTGGTGCAGGTCTAAGGCTCTAGAAAGGGTAAGCAAGGTCAAAATACAGCATGGATGCAAATAGTGAGAATTGAGAAAAGTTTTGAGGGGGCATGCATTAACAGAGGACATGGAACCTAAACAAAATGGAACTGCAGAACAGACAGTGGCCCCTTGCACATAAGCCACACACCCATGTATGTGGACCATAGACCACCCTTTGGGTCAACCCAATGGGTAACATCAATGTCTGCATAATCATATCTAAGACATCAGTTATTTTATCAGCTTTCAGTATCTGAGTAAACAGATCAAGAACCCATTTCCATACACTGCATTACTGAATATTGTATTGGGTGGGGTGTATTTCCATTCATGCACTACATCCAAAAAACTCATAATCTCATGCACAATCCTTTATCCATGAAATCCGTTTTACCTTGACCAGGAGAATTCAATAAACTATTCATCAAGATTGTGTCATATCCAACAAATTTGTTTATGAGAAGTTGCTGCCACCTGGAAAAGAGAAGATTTTCACTTAAAATGCGTTAAATATAAATTTATGTACATTAATCTTGCATAAATTTATGTACAAACAACACACACACACACACACACCATTCCCGTGGCTCGCATAGCCATAAATGCTGACAATTGCACGTGCATGCGCACACACACACACAGAGCAATCAAACTACTATGCCAACCCGTGTATTGACAACAAGCCAAAAAACTCCATTCACACTGTTCCAACAATTTGAACCATTCAAACAATGCAAAATTACCATTAGATAGGTCAATTATGATTGTATCCAAATAGAGATTGTTAACTGTGTTTCTAAGATCATAAAAAACGGTGCAGATCTTTAGTTGTAATGTTTGGACAGTCCAAATTGATGACCTTTAATACATAAGTCCCACTGATCCCAAACCACTATACCTATGTCACAAAATGGAGGCCTTGGTTAGATGTTTGGATCATTGGACAGTGTTCTTTTGAGCTTCTGATCTATCCAGGACCTATCATTAGATAGTTCAAGTTGATAATCCTGTGTATCACAACTAAGGACCATGGTAGAGGATGAGATAAGTCTGAATCAATACTTATTGAGAAGTGAAAGTGAGAGTCAAAAAATCTTGGGAAATTAGAATTGAAAAATGACTAAGTGAGCAAAAAGAAATTAGGGAACTGAGTAAGAAGTGATCAAATGATTACAAAACAAACGTGAAGCAAGTAAGGAACAACTTAGCAATAATAAATGAGCAAAAAGAAATAGGGGAACCAAGTAAGAATTGATCAAACGATTATAAAACAAACGTAAAGTAAGGAACAACTTATAGGTGATTTCAGGACCAATACAAAAACAATAATAAAGTGACTAGAAACTGAAATGGAATCAAATTGACAAGTAATCATTAGTAAAAATAAATAAGTCTACAACCAATAGTTGCTGAGTGAATTAACCAACTCTCCCAAAACCTTAAGGTGTTAAGAGATATATGAATTAATATACTTCAACACCCCCCATCAAGAGGAACACTGTTCTCTCTTAATAACACTAGGGGGACCAGGTGCCAGTCCACAAAACATTCACACACGTCAATACTACATCCGGGAGAATACATTTACTTCCACGGGGATTTGAACTTGCAACCTAGTTTGGCTTTGACACCATGTTGAGTGAATTAACCAACTCTCCCAAAACCTTTAGGTGTTAGAAGATACATGAATTAATATACTTCAACAATGGGCAAAACCATATATAAAGTGAATAAGGTAATAAATTAACCAAAAATGAGACAATGCAAGTGACAAATAATCATGACATATAAATCAAAATGCAAGTAAACCAGTTACAAATATATAAATATTAAGAACCATGTGTAGGTAGTAATTAATCATAAAAACAAACTTTGAAATCATATCAAGTGCTCCAATTAACCAAAAAAAAAAAGGTTATAAAGAATCACACCTTATCAAGAAGAGTTGTTAAATACCAAGCTAGTAGTTAGAAGAGCCAACAGGCAACCATTAATTGAACTGAAAAGAAGAAAGAGAAACACATACTACTCACTTCCTAGACAACTGATGATGCAGGACAGCTTGTAGGTTTGCTGTACTCTTGTGGGTAATGGCCCCACATATTAGCTGTATCATTCTCTTACATAAAAAAAACCTTTTTAAACCCACTTTATTGCAAGACCATTACTAAAAAGAAAATTCTTACTCTGCCCTTATTTTTCTAGAAGCTTCTTGGACCCTGTCGGAAGATAGTATTATGAATGACATAAGGGGGTAAAATAGTCATATGTGTATTGGGTTATATATGGAATTTCATACGTAGTGTGATGAGGACATCAGGTCTAGACAGGAGTTTCAGGTCTATCAGAGACGGCGTAGGAGGGTTGTGCCCATTTTATGGTTCCACTAGAGTCTTTTCATGTCTTTTATTTCCGCAACACATTATAAGAGGGTATTTTAATCTTAGTAGAAATTTTAGTGTTATTTTTGTTATTTCATGTAGTTGAGGGTTATTTTGAACATGAGTGTTGTTTGGGGGTATTTTAGACTTAACATTGATTAGGTTGTAATGAACCTAACCGTGGGGGCTATAAAAACACCCCACACGACTTGGTAAGAAAAAATCAATAAATAAGAACAAATTTTGCTGCTCACGTTTGGTCTCTTAGAGGTCTTCTCCTTCTTCCTTCCTTGAATGCTGGTGAAGAACATTAAAACCGTGTAATGGGTCTAGGTGTAATTCTAGTTTAATAGTAGTAGTGGAGGCTACTCCCTTCCTCTTGGGTTAAAGGTCCCTCCTCTTCTTCTTCGTCTCTTTTATTTATCAGTTTACATATCATCTCCTAACTTTTGCTGTGCTGAAGTTCATTCAACTGCAAGAGAGCCATCAACATATTTCCTTCCTTGAATTTCTTCAACATAATATTCATTCAAGGGGTTGATACAGGTCAGTGTGAATCAGCCAAGAGTGAGTCCATCTCCATTGGACGCTGTTTGAAGATAATATTGTAGGTATTAGAGGTTTCAGACGTGAAAAATCAGCAGAGCATCTTCACACGAAATTGACTCCAGCTCCTACAATTTAGGGTGCTGGGCTGGGATCTCTTTCCCATTGGTTTAGGACCCTTACATGATTCTAAGAGCGGTGGGACCCACTCCAAAGGGCCCCACCTGGTCAGTTGATTGTTTTATTTCCCTTTAGGAGGCGTTTAACAGAGGAACAACTTGTCATAAGAAGATCACGTTAAAACTCCCTGAATTTTAGGAGTTTGAACTTAGCCTTTTGGGAGGGTTCTAGCAACACCAAAACGACCCTAAAGGGATAAATACACCTTCCTAAAAGTCAGGTGTGATCGAGTGGCAGTCTGATTCATTCCCAAGAGGCGTGAAACTGCCTTGTTTTGGGCTTCTCAAAAATTGACTACAACTTCCTATTTGTGAGGGATTTGAAGGCATGGTTTTGGGAGGATTTTAGCACCCCCTGGGCGACACTACAGCAGTTGGAAGCCATCCCAAAACAGTTGGGATTCATATAGAACCTGCTAGAGAAGTTAAGAGCTGGCGGCAAGGCTTTCTTAGGCCTGGGAGTTCGACTACCTCAGTTGCATCCCTACTTGAGCAGATTTTGCAGAGTTTCATCATCTTAAAACCCTTTGCAAGCTTTACAAAGGATACACAGCAGCTATAAGGTATGTCTGTTCATCTACAAACACCTCTTTTGGAATCCTAAGTGTAGATTGGCTGGTGGCTTTGATTGGTTGGGTTAAAGGCTGATAAATTACTGTTAGAACCTATAATTTTCTGAGAAATCTGGTTCCATACCATTCCTAAACATATTTTAACCTATGCCTAATGAATCCCTAATAGTTCCCTTGCTTTCTTATGATCAAACCATGATTTTTCTCATATTTACCAGTTAGTTTTGGACACTATTGACAATCTGAATTTTTGGACAGCAACTTGACACTTTAATGATCTCTAAGTTAATTGGTATTTCCCTCATATTGTTTAAGTTTAATTTTGTTTATGGCTTTATAGGTCTTAACTCTAATCATGCATATCAAACCTAACTTAAAGAATTACTTGAATTAGCGTGTGGATGTGCACATAGGAATCTTGTTTATGTTTATGCTTTACTCTAACAATTTTATTCCTAACTCCTATGCACACACTCACTAGTCTACATGCATGCTGCATCAGTGTAAAGGCTACAGGTGGTATTCCATACACCAAAACCCTACTTTATATATATATATATATATATATATATATATATATATAATGAATAAACATGCATATGAGATACACATAACTATACGGTTACACTTTCATTGTCTTCCTCTTCTTCTTCATCCTTCTTTCTTCCTCTCTTTCTTTATTCCTTTGATCTTTACAGTTTTATTGTATAAATCATCAGACCCCCCATGATCACCCAATTTATTCTTGATGATCTTGGATGCTCCTGCATCATTTTCTCTTGGTGGGAAAAAAATTGTCGATTTATTTATTTTTATTACAAACAACTTGCACTGGACCTCGAACTTGATGTTGGTAACTCCATTAATCCAAAATCAGCCACATTCTCCTTAAAACTAACTTCCTTAGTTTGTTATACCGGCATTGGGGAAAATAATGTGAATTGAAGAAGTGAACAATCAACTCGACAGATGTAGATGAAATTCTGGCTTTATAGAACATGAAACTCTAATAGTAGCATCTTGTCTTTTGTCTTCTTTTTCCGCCTTGGATGGTTGTTCATCATGTGGTTTCATGATGGGATCATCTAACTCATTGTCCTCAATGGCTTCATCTGGCATATCTTTCTTGATACCAAAATTCCAATCACAAGGTTGAGAAATCATAGGAGCAAGCTATTTAAGCTTTTGTCCAAGTTAGTAAACACTGATCATACATGAAAATTTGCAAGATATTTGTCTTGTCATTATAGCTAGCCTTCCTTTCATCAATCTATGGCTTTCCGAAGATCACCTAATGACTTCCTGAAGGAACAACTTTACAATAAGAACTATTCATATAATGCTTCTTTTGTATTGAATAATAAAATCTTCATCATAGTAACACCAATAATTCTGGTACTCAACATTTTGTAGGAGCTTCTCTACGACACTTGAAGAAATCATCTTTTCATCATATTTGTCACTAATCAAAACTGTGATTACATTCCCGGATGAGAAAGTAAACCTAGTTTTAACTTCAAAAACCATCTTAATTAAAATCTTATAGGAAAGTTCTAAACTGTTGAAAGGATGCAGAACAGCTTGTAGGTCAGTTGTTTTCTTGCAGGTAATGGGTCCACAGTAGCCAAACTTTCAGTCTCTTAACCCCTTTAAAAGTAGCAAATCATGTTTTTGTTTTTTGGCAGAAACCTCACAGCATGAACAGGTTTTTTTTTTTTTTTTTTGATATGTAAAGTGAAATAATCTATTAAAAAAGGACCCCAAAAGGATCATTGCATGAGAGATACAAGACCCAAACTACGGGCCCAGCTAATAAAATACAAGAGATTCCCAATCAAAAACCCATTCATGGTATTTCAAATTTGAAAGAGAAGGGGACAGACAACTCCATGCAAACATACTGGAGTCTATATTCCTTGAGATGGCCTCCAAAGAAGTGGACTGATCTTCAAAGATTCGCAAATTCCTCATGCCAGAAACACCAGCACACCGCAAATGGGAGACGCCTCCATATCTCCAGACCACACTGAGATAAACCCAACTCTTTGCCTTGACTCCACTCCCAAATGAGGGCTCTAACCAAACAGGGATGCACCCAATCCTTACGAAATCTTCTCCAATAGCTTCCTCAAATCTTAAATGCAACCTTACAATGCAAGAAGAGATGATCACACGACTCTTCTTCCATTAAACAATGGCTACACCGATTTGCCAGCTGCATTCCCCTAGATTTTAGAAGATCTTGAGTGGGGGGTTTACCATGGAAGAGCACCCACATGAAGAAGGCCACTCTAGTTGGGACTTAGATTCCCAAAGAAAGTCAGCTGGACATTGAGTTGAAGACCCTTGGCTCAGCACTTTGTAAAAAGATGATACCGAGAACTGCCCCCGGGGATCACCCCTCCATATTCTCTTGTCCTCAACAGAACTATCCACCGAGACGTTCTCTAACACTTCCATTAACTCAGCGATGTGACCAATCTCCCAATCGTTCCAATTAATCTTGTCTACAGAATGCATGTAGTGATGCTGCACCAAACCATCCTTCCTCCTAGCCAGCTGAAAAATTGAGGGGAAAGCCAATTCCAAAGGCTCCTCGGTGTGCCAATTGTCCTTCCAGAATTTTACTTGGTCACCTCTTCCAACCTGAATGCCAACATTGTTCCGGAACCCCTTGAATCCCCTTCCAAACTCCAGTTCCATAAGCCCCTTGAGGACTGCCGCTATCCCACCCCAACTCTCTAGTCCCATATTTTGCCGCTGTAACCTTCCTCCATAGACTATTCTTCTCATTGGAGAACGTCCATAATCATTTCCCCAACAGAGCCTGATTCATCCACTTGATTGAACGAATGCCTAAACCCCCTTGTTCCACAAGCCGACAAACTTGATGCCAACCAACTAAATACAACTATTTATCCCCCACTTGGGTGTCCCATAAAAAGTTATGCTGAATCTGCTATAACCTGTCCAAGACCATTTTCGGAATAGAAAACAAGGACAAAAAATGCACTGGGAGGTTTGAGAGGACACTTTTCAACATCATCACCTTGGCCCCTTTCGATAAGTAAACACCTTTCTAAGACGCCAGTCTTTTCTCAAACTTTTCCATCACCGGGTTCCAAAACTCTTTCGACTTGTACTTAGCTCCTAAAGGAAGGCCTAAATACGTGAGTGAAAATCTTCCCACCTAACAACCCATAGTAGCTGCCATATCATCAAGATTGGCACAATCATCAACACCAATAATAGAGCTTTTGCTCAAGTTGATCCTCAACCCAGATGTTGCTTCGAAGGGAGGAGAATGCTGCGAAGGACTCAAATCTGCTCCACTTCTACCTTAAAAAATAATAATGTATCATCTGTAAACTGTAAGATTGAGATCTTCGGACCATTCAATGATATTTGCCACCCTTCCAGTATTCCAACCTCTTCTGCTTTTGAAATTAGCTTGTTTCAGGCCTCGATTACCCAAGATGAAGAGAGAAGGAGAGAGGGGATTACTTTGTCTCAATCCTCAACTGCTTTTAAAAAAATCTTTTAAGGTCCCATCAATCAGAATAGAAAAAGAGACCGAAGAAATACAAACTTGGATCCAATTCCTCCACTTTCTTCCAAAACCCATCATCTCTAAAAAACTATCCAAAAAGCCCCAATTTACATGATCATACGCCTTTTCTATGGAGCTTGCAGAAGACTCCAGGTTGTTTCTGATGTAGAACAATAGTCTACAAGAAAAGTAAACAAGAAAGAAAGAAGATAAGAGAGAAGAAGAGAAGAGATAGAGGGTAGAATATTCACTTCATGTGAGGGGTACAGAAAACTTGGGATACCACACCCATTTTAACACACACGTGTCTTCTTTTCAGATAATCATCTTCAACTGTTTTTCATTAATCTAACGTGGCCTTTAAATAGGCATTACATGGAGAATAAAATAAAATAAAGTCCTAGATTCTAGATCTTCTAACAAAATAAACTTGCATAATAAGAAAAGACTTTTAAAGAAAAAAAAGAATCTTGGTTGACATAATATTTGACTTGTTGGCCCATTTATTGGACCCCACAAGACCTCAAATAATCTGCTAAAATATTCT
>JAOXJP010229418.1:0-10954 GCA_025762735.1 Platanus orientalis | reverse complement strand
TTTTCTGTGTTGGCCCGTTCTTTGGCTTGGGGATACCTTATCCATTTTTAATGAAATCTTTCGGTTATAAAAAAAAAAAAAAAGGAGAGCACTAAGGGAGTCCATCACCAATGAGAAGAGAAAAGGTGAAAGTGTATCACCTTGCCTTAAGCCCCTAGAGGCACCAAAGAATCCTTTGGAAGTACCATTTAGGAGGAGAGAATACCTAGGATTCCTCATGCAACCAAGTATCCATTTTATCCATCTATGGCCAAAGCCTTTTTTAAGGAGAAAAACCCCACTCAACTTTATCAAGGCCTTTTTCCAAATCAATCTTGCAGATGAGCCCCAATGAATCTGATTTCTTTCAGGAATCGACACACTCATTAGCCATTAGAATACCATCAGTGATTTGATGACCTTTAATGAAAGCACTCTAAGATGTGGAGATGATGTTGTTCATAACAGTGCAAAGTCTACTAGAGAGGACCTTGGCAATGATCTTATACAAGCTCCCAACCAAGCTAATGGGACAATAATCAGTGAGAAGAGAAGCACCCTGGGTTTTTGGAATGAGAGCAATAAAGGTGGGCCCATGTCTCTTTGTGAAAAATTCCTCTATCGTGAAATTCATTAAAGACCTTGAGAAGATCCATGCAGATAAAATCCCAACAAGACTGGTAGAATAGCGTAGAAGATCCATGCGGATGAAAAATCATCTATAATCTATATTTGATTTGATTCACATTTTTATCACAATGAGTCATGGTTTAATAGATGTGTCTATTTATTCGTTTGTCTACCTAAGGTTAGTACTTACTACTTACTAGGCCATATTTCTTTTTGTATGTAAACTGGACTCCAACATGCGGACTCCAACATGCTTCAAAGCTGCAGTGTATTACATCAATCGATCAATCAAGCTTCAGGCTTGAGCCTACACATTATGTTGGAGTGGTCCATACTTTTTATCTATATAACTGCAGTGGATTTGATGAAGGCGTGGGAGCACCGAAAAATACCATGGTAAAGTGCACCTGAATAGCACTTATCAATCCCCACCAAAGAGATAGGCTTGTCAAAGGAGTAATTGCAAGAAGATGATCTTGATAGTCCAATTGTAGGATTGGGATTTACAGTTTTTAATTTTGTCATTTCTTATTGTTTGTCTACATTCACTGTTTCTGGTAATTTCATTTTATATTAATTTCTTAAATATGATTTTTACCACTGCTAATAAATTGCAGAATACTAGTTCAGAAAATCTCGGTTTATAGTAAAGCCAATCTTTACTATTTATGGTAAGTCCCAAAATTACTATTAATAATAATTCCAATTTTTCTATTTGTAGTAAGTTTTGGAGTATTTGGATGGTTAGGCTTCTTTTTTTTTGATAGTTTGGATTTTGTTAGGCTTAGTTACGTTAGTTTTAGGAGATATCTTAAAGAATTTTATTTACATTAAAGTAGGATTGCAGAATTTTTTTATTTCTATTTTGAGTCATGTCACGAGTCTTAATTTACTTGGAAAGTACGTTTTTAAGCCTTTAAACATAGGTTATCCTTGATGTGAAGTTATTTTTTGATCAATTGAATTGGGAAGTTCTTCTCTCTTGTCCCTAATTGTGTGAGCATTGCATAACTGGAGGGGTTCTCTTAGGCTTGGTTTTTAAGCTTTTTAATTTGATTATTGCAAGACTAATTGACCATTTCACTTCGAAGACATAAGAGTATGACAGGTTGGTTCGACTTGTTAATATTTGAGGCATTAAATTCCTATGAATGTGGTACTTGGTTGCTGCAGAGAAGTTCAGACACAGAAATTGTGGGGATCCTTTAATTTACGTTACTATTGATGGTATTTGTCAACTGCAGATGGATTTTTTGGTGTTCTTTTCCATTTCAGTTAGCCACCTAAAGGTTGTGAATGTATTAACCTTGAAAGGTGGCCTACTCCTATGTTCTTAGAGAATGCAATTTAAAAAGTTTACTTGCATTACAAAATATGATAAAAGAAAAAGGTAGAAGAAAGGTATGCATAAAACATATTTTGTTATGTAAAAATGTCATTTTTGATAATCCTTTTCAACTGAATATCCCAAAAGGGATGATTTTGAATCCACTAGTATACATGACCTGTTTTCAGGGAACAATTCCTTGGAATCCTCTTGATACACTACACTAGTGAGCACTATTGAAAAGGTTTTTATTTTTTATTTTTTTTATTTATTAATTTTAAAATTGAATCTAATTGTGGTTGTAGTGCCAACCCAACTTTTTGCTTTCCACATGCAAAAGAAGTGTTAATTTGGTTCCATTCAGAGTGCTTTTAAGCATTTGGGTAGCAGAATTTTTAGTTATTGGATTTGACTTCAAACCTTTTGATTCCTCGAAAGGTCCTTGATATTGATTGATTTTATTGTGGTGTTCCATAAATGAATCAAGAATCCTTTGTAGTGATTCCCTCTTATTATTATTATTATTATTATTATTATTTTGTATTCAACTTCAGGAAACCTTATTGATGCAGGATAACAGCCAAAGGAATAGGCTGGTTTCTCTGCAGATGAATAACCACATGTGTAGGATGAATTTGGGGAAAAAAGTTTTCTGTTTTAGGATCTGCAGTAAAGCCAATTCAAGGTTTGTAAACAGGTTCAGATTAGAGGGCAAATTTAGGGAAATAATCTAGCACAAATGTGGGACTGATTAAGGGTTAAAGAAAGGGGTATGATATAGGTCATGACAGTGGATATTAAAGGGACTAATGACAGGCTATTTTGAAGGCTGGAAGATGGCTGAAACATGGAATAAATAAAGGGTGTCTTGGGACTTTTACAGAGAACAGTAAGTAGAGAATAAGAAGGAGAAGATAGAAAGGAAAGAATGAAGATATTCGAGAGAGAAGGAGATATAGTTACTTCACTCATTGGAAAATGGAGGAAGTGAAGAGAGGGGAGAGAAAACCATTGGGTCGCAACCTACATGCACACACGATCATTTTAATTTTTCATCATCAAAAACTGAAATTTTATTCATATTCGTTTGGCCTTTATAGGTTTACAATGTTTACAGAAGAAAAGACTCCTAAATCTTCTGAAATACCTAAACATTAGGACCAAATTTCCTAGACAAACAAATCCTAACTTTCCTAAACTTATCTATTAAAGATTCCCTAAACTATCAAAAGACTTTGAGAATAAAATTCCTAAATTCTAGGATTCTTTGGGGTTGCCTATTTGGCCTAGAGGGCCCCTCTTTATTGACTTAAGATATTCTCTAAAATATTCTATAAATAAGGCAATCAACCGGCTGTTATGGGCCCCACAAGAATCAAATAAAAATTTTCCAAAACTTGGGAAGATTAGGGGCTATTGTCCAGCTGTACCTGGGCCCATTTTGACTTTTTGAAAGAGTCCAAACCTAACTTAAAGACACTGCTGTACGACCAGCACTCTTAAAGTACTTATAAAATTTCAAAACAGCCCAAAACTAATCCTAATTACAAATAGATCCTTGGCCTTTTAAGGCCTTATTACAAAAGACACTTTTTGCTAATAAAATTCTAACAAAACACCCTAAAAAACAGAAAATTAATTCCTAACTATCAGACACGTCTTGGGGACTATTCATGGTCCTCAAGCTTCTTCTTCTTCTTCGCATAGAAGGCTCCCACATCACTTATCCTAACTACCTGGGGTTGGCTACACGAATCCTGTTCCACCATTCCACTCAATCTATGGCCATATCTTCCACTATGTCATAAGCCATCATTTCTTACTACTTCAACCCAATTCCTTTTGACCTCCTCCTTGCTTTTAGTGCATTATCACTCAGACTCATGGGTGTAGTCATTAGTCTACATTGCATATGACCAAACAATCTATGTCAACTTTCCATTATCTTGTCTCTTGCTGCTATTGATGCTGCTATCCCAATGCTCCCATGAATGCATTCCTTTTTTATTCATATTCTTTGTAATCTTGCTACTCATCCATCTCAAATTTCTCAATTTTCAAATCAGTTTAGTATTTTTTATATTAATTGCCAACAGATAAATTATTGATATACACCAAAAGTGTACAAAGGAGAAAAACTATCCCCATACACAAAAGTGTGATTTTCTTGTGGATAGAAAGAAAAACTTACCAGATACTTAATTTCTGCATTAGTGACTTACATGTTCATAATATGTAGAGCATGACCTCTCTTTTATATATCACCAAGTTTTCCTATTTTCCCCATCAGAATGCATGATGGAGGTGAAATGGATGTTCGAGCTTGCTACACTGCCATCTCTGTAAGTCACTCTCTCTCTCTCTCTCTCTCTCTCTCTCTCTCTCTCTCTCTTTCTCTCTCTCTCCATATATATATATATTATACATTGCTTGTTGGTAAATCATTTAATGAACAGAAGAAGCCATATTATCTGGTTTTAACTCTTTTCAAACACAGCTACATTTAGTATTAAGATAACATGAGAATCTCAAGATTCTCAACACATAAGGGAGCCAATAAGTCAGTATCCTGAAGCCCCATGAAGCAAATGTTTTACAAATCAATGAGAACAAAGTTTAAAATAGATAATTATGTAAGTGTTACATTTTTCTATTATTCTCATTGGATTCATTTGTAAAATTTTACATGTGAACTTGAAGAGTAAATGTGCTAATGTTTTTGTGTCTATGATTGTGTAATTTATGGCTTCTATGAACATGTCCAGTCCACCAAATCCCCATCTGGTACACACACACACACATGAAGGTTGTGTCTCTAAAGTAACTCTACAATAGTATGGTCAAGTTCATTAGTCATATCTTTTTGGATTATTTCTTTGAAAGAGTTTTCCAGAGTGGCTTATAGCTGGTTTGTGTTGATCTCTTTGTTTAGGTTAAATGCAACCTAACTTTTGGGTCTGTCTTGCAGCACCCCAAAATGCAGTAGGTGCTATTATTTTGTTGTGTTAACTGCATTTTGTTTCTCCATGCATCTGGATGGTACTAACTTTGGGCTAGACAAAAAGGGCTCAAAAACAGCTCCAGGCAAAGCTCAACTCAATGAATTGTTATCCCAATTACTTGGGGTAGACTACATGAATCCTGTTATGTCAGTCCACTCTATCTGGGGCCATATCTTCTGTTAAATCATGAATCCTCAAGCCTTCTGTTGCTACCTTGGTCCACTTCTTTTTTGACAAAAGTTGCACTCGTCTCATTACAATCCGTTGTTCTGAGGGCCAAGGGGACCAAAACATATGTCCTTTTGATGTAGGTGTAGAAGTATAGTAATTTGTATCTCTCCTAACAATTGAAGGTTTGGGGAGAGTCAGTTAGTTCACTATTAACATCGTATCAGAGCCAAGCTAAGTCACAAGTTCGAATCCCGTGGTAGTAAAAGTATTCCCTTAGACGTTGTCTTGCACGTGTGTGCACGTTATGGACTCACACCTGGTTTCCCAAGTGTTCTTAGGAGAGAGAAATACCTAGAATTACTCTAGGGTTCCAAGGAATCACTTGGGTTTGTGAACCAGTCAATTATACAGCATAGCCGGCAATAATCTTCCACTCAATTTATTCATTTCTAAAATTGGGATTTGAAGAACGACTTATATCTTCCAATTGAGTGGGTGTTCAGCCCTATTGGAAAAAGTTACAATACTGCCCCTACACAGAAAAATGAGTAAAAGACCTCCATAACTCCCTATTGACTTCACCAAAAGTTATGAAATTTTAAAAGATTAAATGAAGACCCAAAGATTAAAACCTAATGGTTGGATCCCTCATTTAATATAAAAAATGTCAGAAATACATTCTGGCTGCCCAAAAGAGCCCCAAATACTTTCTCCATAAGTCCATCAAATTTGAATATGGGTTATTTCTTGTTTTGCATCACTTTTTTTTCATCATTTCTAAAGATATTAGACCACTGGTGACATGTTCCAACCCAGAAACCATCAATTTAAGTTGTCTTTCCCTTTCCTTTATGTCCAAGTAGAAAGCGCTTTATACTTGATACTTTTCATCTCAATGACTGCACACCAGTTTGCTCCAAAGTCTTAAAACCAAATGGGTGGAATTGTTTAGAGGTGACCATGATTCTTGGACAGCAGCTCTCAATGGCATTAATATGATGGATATGCTTCAAAGGAGAAGACCATTCTTATCTCTCTCTTCTCATTGGTGTGTGCTTCGCAAACAAGAAGGCACATCTGTGCGGCATCTATTCCTTTATCGTAGCTTCGCTAAAGAAATTCGGAACTACTTCTTGATTAGCTTGCACTGCATGTCGGTGATGCCTGAGGAGCTGATGTCCTTTATATTCCAGTGGAGGTGTGGTGGTCTTGGTGATAGAGGGAGGATCTTTTGGGATGCCCTCATGCATTGGGTGCTTTGGGGGATTTGGAAGGAAATAAATAATGATATTTTGAAAGCAAGAATAGAGAGTATTGTGATGTGGTGGACTCCATGATAAGGGAAGTGGGGAGTTGGTTAATAGTTACAAAAGAATTTAAAGATTTATCCTTGTCTCTATTAACCAATGATTGGGAAATCGGCATTTCTATCAACACCATTTGGGTCAATAAGGGGACTGTAGAATTGAAGCCTCCCTTGGTTGGTGCTTTAAAACTTAACTTCGATGAGTCTTCAAAAGGGAATCTGGGTTCAGGATTTGGATGTGATTACAGACTACAATGACACCATAATTTGGGCCATTTGTGGTCCCTTGGGTGTTTGCAACTCCATAAAGGCAGAGGTTTTAAGTCTTTTTTATGGTTTGCGTGAACTCAAGTCTGTGGGGATTATGGGTGTTGAAGTATATTAATTCCTGTATCTCCTACCACCTTAAGGTTTTGGGAGAGTTGGTTAAATCACTGTCAACATGGTATCAGAGCAAGTTAGGTCACGAGTTCAAATCCCGGTGGAAGTATTTTTATGGATGTAGTGTTGTGTGTGTACTGTGTACGTGTTGTGTGGACTCACACTTGGCTCCCCAAGTGTGTTCCCAGGAGAGAGCAATGCTCCTCCTGAGGGGGGGTGTTGAAGTATATTAATTCCTGTATCTCCTAAGTTCCTAACACCTTAAGGTTTTGGGATAGTTGGTCAACTCACAGTCAACACTGGGGTGTTGTGTTGAGCGAGATTCTAACATGGCTATTGATTGGGGTATTGGGAAAGGGAATGGATTGTGGCAATTGGTCCATAGTATTCATGAAATTAGGGATTTGACAAGCTTATTCGGAGTGTCTATTGTTCATGTCCCTCGGGACCAAAATATTTTGGCGGATAAGCTTGAACCACAGGTATTAGAATCAAAGCAAAAAGAACAGAACTGAAAGAAGAAATCAAATGGACTTTTACGAATAAGATGAAGATGAGGTTGAAGAAGAAAACCTGACAAAAAGAAGTGCAGAATACCCTTTTCTGAAGTGGGCGATTAGGTCCCAGACAGACCCAGAAATAGCCTGTTGTGAGATCTCTTGCAGCAATCCAGATTATGTAATGACAGCAACTGTTCTTCTTTGATGCGTGGTGATTTCAGCCAGACGACTTGATCTTTGAAGTTCTCAACAAAATAAAGTTGTAAAAGAAAAGGAATAAAGAAAGGAAGAAAGAAGAAGGGATAATAAAGAGAAGAAGAGAAGAATAAGATAGAAGGCTAGAAGAGAATGAAGAAGTATTAGAAGAGGAAGGAGTTGATTATAGGGGGGGCAGGGGAGAAACCTGCTCAGCCATGAGCTAACAACAACACAAACTTTATTCAATCTTCAATGTCCCTTACATGTTGACAACCCTTATTTTATAGACCTTAAACCAAAACAACTAGAATTTTCTAAATTAGGAAACCTAAGTCCCTTTCTAATTTGGACTTGCCTAAACTAAGACTCCTAAAAACTAAAGCCTCTTGAGGCTGTCGACTGACACATCAAGAGGGACCCACCTGACTTTAGAAACACACTTAAAGATAATAAAGACCATGCTGATAGAATACCTAAAATACCCTTGGCAGATTCTGCCTTATTACAACTTTACCCCATCTATAAAAATAAAAAAAATAACCCCTAATTTACTATGGCTGACCAGCACTCCTCTAGATCCTTGCTTTGGGCTTGGGCTTAGGCTTCCAAAGAGGATACTTAGTATCCAACCATGTGACTGCTGGTACATCAAGCCAAAATCACTTCTTGCAAATTGAAAGTTTGCCACCTTGAGTTTGATACAAAGCTAGTATTGCTCCAGTTCAGAAACCCAATGCGAAGAGAATATTTTAGTTTTCTTCAGCAACATGTAGCACTAACAGGAAGTACACGAGAGACAGGCACAAACTACAACAAAATTGTGAATTTCTTTTCCAGCTAATTTGTTTTGGAAAGATTATCTCAATGAGGAAAAAAAAATCTGATGGCTGACCAGTTTTGTGACCAAAGAAACAGCCAAGTTTCAGAGTACATCCTACTCAATTATAAAACTGAATCCACTGTCCAGGTCTAATACAATTCAGAAAGGTCTCATATATACATATGTTCATGTATTTATATTTCAAAACATATTAATTATGGCTATGTGACGTACAATGTTGGGATAATGCTGTTGTTGTTGTATGGCTACATGACATACGGAAAATGTTCTGTGGCCAAAATTGATGTGACCATGTGTGACATGCACCAGACTGATATGTGATGTGTTTTTGAAATTGGTGCCTCTTTTTGGACACATGCTTATTAAAATGAACACTTTTGTGATGCTACTAATCTTATCAAGGTTCAAAATGTCGGTGTCGGTGGAAATATCGGTCAGGTCAAAATAAGACATATATCATAAATGTCGGAAATATCGAAAAGAAATATTAAAAATCATGGAAACTTAAGAAGCATATTCTAATCTAATTACATAAGCACAAGGAAACAAATAGATTCATTAGGAATGATAGCTTATTTTATTACACTTGTATTTTAATATTCTTTAAAAATATAAATGCATACATAATGGCTGACAAAAATATTATAATCTAACCATATAAGCATATGAGAACAAGTAGATTCTCTTCATTTTCTTCTTTCTTGTCTTCAACTTCTTCCTCTCCGTCCTTTTACTTGTTTTGAAATTTATCGTTTTTCATATAATTTTTTATCATAACAACACAATGTCGATATTAGGCAATAATACTCTGTGAAAGGGGAATATTCGCTCAAGCACATCAACATCGTACATCATGTTGACCAAAAAATGAATTTTTATAATGTACTTAATATTTCATGTCGGTATAGAAATATATCGTATCGGTCCTAGTAGACATGGACATATGTCGGAAGATATTTAAGATATTTCGAGATATTTGATATCATGCTTGGGTCCCCAAGTACCTCTTGGGTCAACTATTAGGGTAATTTCCATGCCTGAATGATATGAATTGATCTGAATATGGAGTGGGGTTTTGGTTCAACTTTGTGAATCAGTCAGACCATTCCATAGCCAGTATGTGGTACAAAGATGGCCACATCATCCTATACAAGGTATCCCTTTTTATAAATAGGGAGGTGCGCAAAGAAGAGCATCTCCTCTGTCTCTTCACTTCTATTTCCAATTGTAATCTATTACAGCCCGTCAGCAACTCCATTTCAAGAACAATGTGATATGATAGTGACAACTGTGCAGCTTTGTGGGAAGCTTGATGTTCAAGGATCATGGGTTAATGAATCATCACCAATGTTTTTGATCCTGCTACCATGCACAATTATTTGTTTCCTTTAATAGTTGGTAAAGATCTTTTCTCTGGCATAATTGAAATTGCTTCCACTCATTGTTGTTGGCTTCTCCAAATCACCTTCCAACATTTAGAATAACAGGTAACCTTCCCAAATTGCTTCATAATATCAATCTTCATCAGCTAAGATGATTGATGACAGGATATACCAGGATTGTTTTATGAATATCCACACCAATTCCATCAACTAATCTTCCAATGCCTCCGCCTTCAAGAATCCCCCAAACCAATAGATAATTGTCCAGAAAGTGGGTTCCGCCCCCTCCCCCACAAGTGAGCCAAGATTCCAAATATACTTATCCGCTTACCTTCTTCTCTCTGGATAAAACATTCACACCTAGCTCTTGGAGAAGAAAAAAAAATTTTGCCTCATTCCCTTTCCCTATACCACCCCACATTGCACTTAAAGGGTAAAAAGGTAATTTAACACATGTAAGGGTAAAATTATTCTTTCACATGTTCAAATAGACCATAAATTGGTTTAGAAACCCATTAAACCAAGTTAGAAGTGTAAGACCTAAGTTAGGCTTCGAACAAGTCAAGCTCGAAAGTTATCCTAATTTCGCATTTAGGGTACCTTTGCGGGCCCGTTGACACAAATTCCGAGATAATTAGAAATTATGTTATACCTTAATGGAAAGATATAAGAGTCAACTTTCTAGAAAAACGAACGGTGTGCAATTATGAGTTTCTTAGAAGATGTTATGCCCATTTTACCACAAGGTATCTATGTTGATAGGCCCACAGATTTGGGGCAACTTCCCAGGCCCACTGACACTAATCCCAAGTAAATTAGGGGATGAACCATATACCTATGAAAATATCTTTAAGTCTAATTTCCAACCAAACAAACGGAGATCAATTCCAAGTTCTATAGAGAAAATTCTGAGCATTTTCATGAGAGGGGGTAAAAGTTGTAAAACTCTATTTTAGATCGATCCAGGATTGAACTAGGACCTCTTTGGTCTTAGAAAAGTGTATGAATAGTGTTGGATTGATTTAGGATCGATTTAGGATCAATCCAGAATCAATCCAAATGACCCAGAATGCGATTTTTTAAAGAAAATTTTATTTTTCTTTATTTTGGGGAGTGTGGGACCCCCCAACTCGACCCAAAACCCTATAAATAAGATAAAAAAACCCTAATAGCCTCATTTACATCAAAGAAAAAAGCGTTAAAGAGGTTTAGGGGATTTGGGGGCTAAGTGTAGGAG
>JAOXJP010229417.1:0-10954 GCA_025762735.1 Platanus orientalis | reverse complement strand
GGGTTACACCCATTTTGTGGTTTCAGTAGGATGTTTTATAGTAGTTTTGTATCTTTTTTATTTGATGGGACTTTTAGTGAGGTTAATTATGTCTTTTTTTTGTTAGTTTGGACATTATATGTAATGGGGAGTTTTTTTTTTTTGACAAACAATATTTAGGTAGGAGTGTTTTTGAAAGTAATGGAATATGATATAATAACCCTAGTCGTGTGGGAGGCTATAAAACCCCCACACGACCAGCTTTCTATTATAATGAATAATATGCAATTTCAGTCCACTCGTTTTAGCTCTTTGTGTTCTTCTTCTTCTTCCTTCCGTGGATGCAAGTGAAGTACAGTAAAACCCTGTAATAGGTCTAGGATCAAGCCTAGTTTAACGGTGGTAATAGAGGCTACTCCCTCTCCCCTTGGGTCAAAGGTCTTCTCCCTCGTTCTTCTTGATTTTCCTTTTGATAAAATCTCTTTTCTAATTTTCCAAGATCTGATTTGAAGAAACCCTGGGCAATTGATTTCGTGCCAGAGAAAGATTGATAGTCGGGTATTCTCATTACCCTAAAAAAAAACAAGGATTGAAGCTCAAAGTAGAGAAGCCTATCAAGAATCAAATGGATATTATTTTGCAAAGATAGGGTATTCCAGGTATACTTCCAGATTGAACTACCCTTGATTTTTGGGTCCATTCTATATAAATCTTGAATTGGATCTTTGTTATCACTTCCATGTGCTAAGAGCTATCACACAACCTGCATTCAAAAGCTAGCCCTCAGAATTTTTTTGTTTTCACAAAGTTTTGAAAGGATTTCAACCTCCCAAACATGAAAGCAACCAACAGAGCACCACCCGAGATCCAACATTGCTCTCTACCTATAAGTCTACTCGCAGAGATATTTGTGGTGGGCCCCATCCCATAGGGCCCCACCTACTTGACTTATTCACTATAAGGGAGGAAGAGGCATGAATACTCCCCTATTTTTGGGTTTCACGAAAACTCTCACCAGCTCCTAATTAATAGGAGTCTGGCCAAGAACTTTTGAGGGATTATTCCTATCCCTTGGGCGATCCTGAAGCACCATATCATCTTCCGAAAGCTGCCTTCATCAACGAGAATCAAGCCCTTGTATTTTTCAACAAGCGGCAAGGTATAAACAGTGCCATATGGATTTCAGCCACTCCAAATCATGTAAAAGATCAGTTTTGAGCAAGGAATCAGCATCTCCTAAATCTTAGAGAGCACACACAAGCCTGCTACAGCTTAAGAGAGGTACTTCTGTGAGTCTACAATGCTATTTTTGAATTCCTTGAGTAGGTGTTCTGATGGGTTGGCTTAGGGACTGATAAAATACAATAAACATACAAAAATCTAATAAACTTCCTTGCTCCCTTATAATGTTTCTTTGAACTTTTACATGTTTTCCTTGGCTTTTCTTCACTTTTTGTTGTTCTGATTTTTCTGGGCAGCAACTATACCTAGGAATAATCTTCTAATTCAATTGTGTTCCTGCATGTAGCTTAGGCTTATTTTGTTTAATACTTTGTAGACCTTTACTTCCTATCATGTTTATTGAATTAAATTGAATCTTGATCTAAATTTGTGTGTGGATGTATAAGTAGGAATCTTGTTTATATTTTATTGTTACTTTTATTAATTTTATGTCTAAGTCCTTTATGCATACACCCACTAGCCCATATGCATGTTGCATCAGATTTGGTATCAAAGCCTAGGTTTAGGGTTTCCTTACCCGTATGTTGCATTTAGGTGTAGTTTTGCATATTAGACTAGTCTTGTATATTTTTGCGTAGCATAGCATCTTTTACTTCAGTCACTTAATTTTCTGCACTCCTACCTTTTAAAATCATTTTAGGGAATCTTTAGAACCATTCTAGGGAGTCTTTAAGGTCACCCATCCTGTGCCCTTTGGTGTATGCCCACTAGATCTGGATTGAATTATCACCTCAAGATAACCCTAGAAGCAAGACCTAGTTCACAGCTTACCCAAGAACCGGTTTTCAAGGAGTTGTCTGAGAGGGTGGATAGGTTAACCCTGGCTATGGAGTCTAATTTCAATAATCATTTTGAGCAACTCTAGTAAAAGTTGAACCTGCACTTCAAGAAAGGTTCTCAGGAGAGGATAGATAATTAGGCAGGACCTCATATGGACCACCACTCAAGCCATGGATCTATAGGAGGCCACAGGCAGGACTCACAGTCTTGAGCTTGACCCCAAGAGGACCCCGCCTAGGGGTAGATCTCCAACCCCGCCTAGGGGACCCTCACATAAGACCCCACCCCATGAGGATATCCCTGAGTTTGAGGAGGATGACCTGGATCCTTGGGATTATAGGCAACCGCGAGGAATAAGAGATCACAAAGGTCCGAGAGATCTCAAGGAAACAGCCCTAAAATCCATGTGGGTTAATGTGTCCACCTTTGATGGGGCGTTTAAACCCCAAGGTTTTTTTGGACTAGGTCTGCGGGATGGACCAATATTTTGACTGATATGAGATCTCTCCTCACAGGCATGTCAAGTTTGCTAAGATGAAATTAGTTAGGTCAGCTCAGCATTACTGGGATTCAGTAAAGCAGCACATGTATTGAAGACATGAGAAACTCGTTGCTAGCTGGGTAGAGATGCGTGAGAGGCTCGAAGAGTACGTACTCCGTCACTATCACACTAGATTTCTCGAGTAGTATCATGCTATCCGCTAGGGATAATCTAGCTTCACGGACTATATCACGAGGTTCGATGATGGTAAACTGAGATGTAGCTTCTGTGAGAATCTCGAGATGACCATCACTTGCTTTAAGATGGGGCTCCAACCTGAGATTCAAAATGAGTTAATACCCTACTACATCACCACCCTAAAGCAGCTCTATAGGATAGCACAGGACATGGAGAGATACGTGAAGCCTTCGGCTCCGCGACATCAAGATCCTAGACCCCCGGATGAGAGGTACACTTCAGGGGGCCAGCCACCTAGAGTTGGTCCCAAACCTTCTAAATCTGGCTCAATGCTTAATCGAAGAAAAGAAGAGACCAAAGCTCATTCGTCGGGTGATCCTAATAGGTGCTACAATTATGGTAGGGTAGGCCATTATTCCAAGGTGTGTCCACGTAAAGAGCTTACTCTCTACGTAGAGGACAATACTAAGGAAGAGGTACATGGAGATCAACAAGCATGTGATGATGAGATTGTTAATCCTTTACAGGCCCCAAGTGATGATGATGGAGAAGGGGGGATAGTTACCTAACTGTCATAAGACTTTCCTATTCTAGCTATCCTTCGTCCTCTTCACCCCTTTGGGTTGTGAGATGTGCTCTCACCCAGGCTGCTCCAGAGGAAGGTTGGCGGAGGACTACCATCTTCTATACATTTGCCAAGTGTGGTGAGAAGACCTGCAGAGTAATCATAAACAATGGAAGTTGCATAAACATGGTTTCTACTAGTAATGTAAAGTGGCTTAGACTGACCACCATCCCACATCCTCAGCCCTACCGAGTGTCGTGAGTAGATTTTTTTTCTCTTCCTATCACCCATAGATGTCATGTGCCTATCGAGTTTGGCCAATACCAGGACAAGATATGGTATGACGTCGTGCCTATGGATGTAGGGCATATGATTCTAAGCCAACCTTAGCTCTTTGATTTGAACATCACATTGTATAGCAGGACCAACACGTGTGTGTTCGAGTTTAAGGGCAAGAAAATCAAGTTCACTCCTCTTTCACCAAAATCCCAGTCTGGAGGCAAGAGTCCGGTGAATAAAGGGAAGGATGTGAAAGGTCCTCACCAGAAGACCTTGAATATCCTTAGCCCTAAGGAGTTTGAGCAGGAGGTTCAGGATAATGCACCAGTGTTTGCATTTGTCACTAGAGCAGTAGCCCCTAATCCTAGTTCTGATCTCCCAGTGGAGGTAAAGCCTCTCATTAAAGAGTTTGAAGAGATGTTCCTTGAGGATTTACCAGATGAACTTCCACCAATGCGTGATATTCATCACGCTATAGATCTAGTTCCTAGAGCAACTCTTCCCAATCTACCCCACTACAGGATGAACCCTACAGAGCATGCCGAGTTGAAGCGGCAAGTGGATGAACTGTTGAGAAAAGGTTTCATCAGGGAGAGTACGAGTCTATGTGTTGCACCTACACTTCTTACACAGAAGAAGGATGGTTCCTGAAGGATGTGTGTTAACAACAGGACCATCAACAAGATCGCAGTACAGTAAAGGATTCACATTCCTAGGCTTGACGATATATAAGATATGATGGCAGGGGCTACTATATTCTCCAAAATCAATCTTAAGAGTGGCTACCACCAAATTAGAGCTAGGCCAAGGGATGAGTGGAAAACCGCCTTTAAGACGAAGGATGGACTGTATGAGTGTTTTGTCATGCCCTTTGGACTTTCCAATACTCCAAGTACTTTTATGATGGTAATGACACAAGTATTGAGACCTTACATAGGGAAGTTTCTTGTTGCATATTTCGATGACATTTTTATATACAGCCCTAGTAGGGAAATTCACCTGAGCTATTTACGGAGTATATATGAGAGACTCCGTAGAAAGAGTCCATACGTGAATCTTAAGAAATGTGCATTCATGACATCGAGGGTTATCTTCTTAGAATTTGTTGTATCAAGTGAGAGAGTGACCGCTGATCCTAACAAGATAAGTGTAATGTAGAATGGATTGAGAGCCTACTAGCATTCATGAGGTTTGTAGTTCCCATAGCTTAGCCACATTCTACAGGCGATTCATTCAGAGATTCAGTTCCATCATGGCACCTACCACAGATTGCATCCGTAAAGATGAATTTAAGTAGACCAAGGCAACAGCCAAGGCCTTCCAGGAGATAAAGTCGAGAATGACTGAAGCTCCTGTTATGCGACTTCCTGACTTCTCTAAAGTCTTTGAAGTTGTCTGTGATGCATCTAAGGTTGGAATAGGAGGTGTTCTTACTCAAGAAGGATATCCCATGGCTACTTTAGCGGGAAATTAAATGAAGCCAAACAAAAGATTCCACCTATGACAAGGAATTCTATGCGATAGTCCAATCCCTCAGGTATTGGAGACATTACCTATTGCCGCAGGAATTCATCATATTTTCTTACCACGAGGCTTTGAGATATCTAGGCTCCCAAAAGAAACTTAACTCTTGGCATGCCAAGTGGATAGAATATCTTCAGGAGTTTACCCTTGTAATTAAATACAAAGCCGACTCAGAAAACAAAGTTGTAGATGCATTGAGCAGAAAAGGCTACCTCCTGCACACGATAAGCATACAGATCACCGAATTCGATAGACTCAAAGAGGATTATGAGTCATGTTTGAATTTTGGAACCATCTTCCACTCCTTACAGGGTGATCAATTAATGAGGAGCAGAGAGTTTATGATTCAGGATGGGTATCTCTTTCAAGGTACGCGCTTATGTTTACCTCGCACTTCTGTGAGGGACTTTCTGATCTGGGAGATGCATACAGGTGGTGTGGTTGACCATTTCAGTCGAGACAAGACCATTTCTTTAGTTGAAGACCGTTTCTACTGGCCTAGTTTGAAGTGGGATGTGGCGAAAGTAATTAAGCAATGTTGTACTTGTCAACTGGCAAAGTAGAAGAAACAGAGTCCAAGTTAGTATTCTTTATTGCTAGTTCCTCACAGTCCATGGCAGGATGTGTGTATGGACTTCGTTTTAGGCCTTCCTCGTTCCCCGAGGTGACACAATTCCATGATGGTTGTAGTGGATCGTTTTTCCAAGATGGCCCACTTCATACCTTGTGCCAAGACTTCGGATGCCTCTAGGGTTGCTCGTCTATTCTTTGATGAGGTAATCCATTTACATGGGTTACCGAAGTCCATAGTGTTTGACCATGATGTTAAATTTGTCAATTATTTTTAGAAGACACTCTACAAGATGATGGGTACTAGGTTGCAGTTCTCTTCTACTTACCACCCTCAAACAAATTGGCAGACTGAGGTGGAGAACAGAAGTCTAGGGACATTACTTTGTTGTTTAGTTGATAAAAATCTTAGGGCATGGGATACAATCTTGTCTACTACTGAGTTTGCATATAATAATTCGGTTAATAGGACCACTGGTATGAGTCCATTTGAGATAGTCACATGTTATAGACCTAAGGCTCTTATAAACCTTATTCATATGTCTAAATCCCAACGTCCATCTGAGTCTGCATTTGCATTTGCATCTCATTTACATGCATTACACAAAGAAATCAAGCGTAGAATTGTCATGAGTAATGAAAAATATAAACAGTCGATTGATTTGTACCATACACATCGCAAGTTTCTAGTTGATGATTTGGTTATGATTCGTTTCCACCCTGAGCGATACCCACATGGGATCGCGTGGAAATTACATGCTAGGAATTCGGGACCATATAAAGTTCTGAACAAAATTGGACCTAATGCGTATGTGTGGATATTCCGATTGACTTAGGGATTAGCTCCACTTTTAATGTGGAAGACCTTGTACCCTACCATGACCATTCTACCCCGGACTTTGAGCTTTTTGCAAACCCACAGATACCAGTCCCTCAGCCTCCTTAACCTATACCACCATTACCACCTGTCAGTACTCGCAGGGAGGAGATTGAGGCTATTGTAGATGATCAGAGTATTTCTACTAAACGAGGAGGTTATCAGAGATACATCATCAAGTGGAAGGGCCGGCCGGATATTGACAGTACATGGCTCACTGAGAATGAGTTGTAGCAACTTGACCCAGACATTTTGGAACAGTACCGCAACCGTTCAACATTGAAGGCGATTTCTTCTCAGGAAAGGAGAGTTAATGAGGACATCAGGTCCAAACAGCAGTTTTAGGTCTATCAGCGGCGACGTAGGAGGGTTACACCCCTTTTATGGTTTCAGTAGGATGTTTTATATTAGTTGTGTCCTTTTTATTTGATGGGACTTTTAGTGAAGTCAATTATGTGTTTTTTTTGTTATTTTGGCTAATTTGGACATTAAATGTAGTGGGGGGGTTTTTTTTAGAAACAATATTTAGGTAGGGGTGTTTTTGAAAATAGTGGAATATGATGTAACAACCCTAGTCATGTGGGAGGCTATAAAACCCCCACACGACCAGCTTTTTATTATGATAAATAATATGCAATTTCAGTCCACACGTTTTGGTTCTTCGTGTTCTTCCTCCTGTGGATGCAAGTGAAGTGTAATAAAACTCTGGAATGGGTCTAGGATCAAGCCTAGTTTAATGGTGGTAGTAGAAGCTACTCCCTCTCCCCTTGGGTCAAAGGTCTTCTCCCCCGTTCTTCTTGATTTTCCTTTTGATAAAATCTCTTTTCTAATTTTCCAAGGTTTGATTTGAAGAAACCCTGGGGAATTGATTTCTTGCCTGAAAAAGATTGACAGTTGGGTATTCTTATTACCCTAGAAAAAGCAAGGATTAAAGCTCAAAGTAGAGAAGCCTATTAAGAATTGGCAGGGTATTATTTTGCAGAGACAGAGTATTCTAGGCATACTTCCAAATTGAACTACCCTCAATTTTTTGGTCCATTCTCTATAAATCTTGAACCAGATCTTTGTTATCACTTTCATGTGCTAGGAGCTATCACACAACCTGCAATCAAAAGCTAGCCCTCATAATTTTTTTGTTTTCATAAAGTTTTGCAAGGATTTCAACCTCCCAAGTGTGAAAGCAACCAACAAAGCACCACCACGAGATCCAACATTGCTCTCTACCTATAAGTCTGCTCACAGAGATATTTGGTGGGGCCCAATAAGACCCTTCGACAATCCTAGATGTGATGGGCCCCACCTACTTGACTTATTCACTATAAGGGGGAAGAGGCGTGAATACTCCCCTATTTTTGGGTTTCACAAAAACTCTCACTAGCTCCTAATTAATAGGAGTCTGGCCGAGAACTTTTTAGGGATTATTCCTATCCCTTAGGCAATCCTGAAGCATTATACCATCTTCCGAAAGTTGCCTTCATCAACAAGAATCAAGCCCTTGTATTTTTCAGCAGGCAGGGCCATATGGATTTCGGCCACTCCAAATCATGTAAAAGATCAGTTTTGAGCAAAGAGTCAGCATCTCCTACATCTCAGAGAGCACACACAGGCCTGCTACAGCTTAAGAGAGGTACTTTTGTGAATCTACAATGCTATTTTTTAATTCCTTGAGTAGGTGTTGGTGGTTTTGATGGATTGGCTTAGGGACTGAAAAAATACAATAAACATACAAAAATCTCTGAGAAATCTAAAGTTAGATCATTCCTAAACCTCCCTAGTCCATGTGTAATGAATTCCAAATAAACTTCCTTGCTCCCTTATGATGTTTCTTTGAACTTTTACATGTTACCCTTGGCTTTTATTCACTTCATGCTGTTCTGGTTTTTCTGAGCAGCAACTATACCTAGGAATAATCTTCTAATTCAATTGTATTCTTGCATGTAGCTTGGCCTTATTTTGTGTAATACTTTCTAGATCTTTAATTTCTCTCATGTTTATTGAATTAAACTGAATCTTGATTTGAATTTGTGTGTAGATGTACAAGTATGAATCTTGTTTATGCCTTATCGTTATTTTTATTAATTTTATGCCTAACTCCTTTATGCATACACCCACTAGCCCATATGCATGTTGCATCAGTATGTTTCTCTTAATTATACTATATTTTTTGTATTTTTTTTAGTTTTTTTTATGTTTTTTATAAAAAGAATCAGAAAATTACATCAAACATGTAGAAGTGTAGAAAATTTTGAACTCTGTCCTATTTAGCTACATATGTTTATTGTATATTTATTTATATAATTTCTTTTTATCCGTAGGGTTTCGAATATGCATCGTTGGTCACATATCCCAATGAATGAGAATGACATTATTGTTTGAGTTATACATTTATATCATTGATTATGTTTTATATCTATGGATTTATAGCTTTATTGTGCAATGTGTAGTGTTATTTATCAACCTCTGACACTTAAAATTCTAGATATGCACGACAACGTGTGTCACGAGGGTACCAATTCCCAACTATTGATACTCAAGTGTTTTTTTTTTTTTTTTTTTTTTTTTTTTTAAAAAAAATTTATTAAAGAACAAAGAAGGAAGAGATAAAATACAACAAGGGGAAAGCCCTACTACAAATCCTCAGGGAGGCAATTTCCCGCATAAACTGCATAGGCCTTAACCCCTCAATTAGCTAGCTTATCTGCCAGCTCATTACAACTCCTATCAACATGGGATAGATGATTACACATCAAAACCAATAACTCCCTAATTTCATAAATAATAGGAGCCAGACACCAAGAGCCCAAATAATCCCCCTTTCCCAACTAATGATAACCATTAAATCACCCTCCACCTGGTAATCTTTGAAACCAAGCAAATGCAATTCTTTAAGCCCCTTTAGAAGGCTAATGACCTCTGCTTCAATGGCATTACAAACACCCAATGGCCCACACACAACTTGGATGTCATTAGAATCATGATCCCGAATCACACATCCAAAGCCAGCTTAAGTTGGATTACCTTTAAAAACCCCATCAAAATTTAGCTTATATAAGCCTGCAAGAGGAGTCCAAGGCATTATAGGATTCTTAATCGTAGGATGAGCCCATTGCAAAGAAGAAAACCAATCAATCAAGAAGAGGGATTGAGGAACATCTTTGAATTCATCAAGCACAAATAGCCAATTACCCACTTCACGCCAACTATCCAAGTGTGTAATAAAGTATAATGGTTTATAAGTGGTTAATGATGTTTATTTTAACATGTCCTAAAGTTTCATTCAAAAATTCCAAGGCTTACATAGTGTTTCCACAGATTCCAAAGGCGACAACATATGTCAAGAGAGTGACGGTTTTCTCAACCATCATAGATGGTCGTTTCTTATATTAAATGATTCATAAATGTGTATTAGTTTTTATTCTATCAAATCTTGAAGTTTCATATCAAAATTTCTTCATTTGAATAGTTTTTCTCTCATTTTTCACCGTCTTTCGGTTTCTTATGCCATCTCCACGTGATAAGTTGCGATACACAAGACATCTCCGTCTTTTTAAGCCGCAATATGGGATGCTATAATGAGATTTTAAATCTTGAGTAAGAGAGAGAGGATTAGATGAAGGAGATGAGAAAAAGAAGTTGATGACGATGATGATGATGAAAGAATATAGGAGATAGAGGAAGATGATAGAAAAAAAATAGGGACAATCGTGAGATATGGAGGGGAGATTTTACAGCAAGAGAGAGAAATAGGAAAAAAAATCTGGTCCACGACACTAATTGGGTTACCTAATTCAAGTCTTTGATTAATTCTTCACTGTCTCTGTTGCATGGGTGGGATGCCTTCTCATTACATCATGTAAAATAAATAAATACTTTCTAAAAAAAAGGAAATTACTAAAACAAAGGGGAAAGAGGGGCTATCGACATGTGCTATGGACCCCACTTGTTGACTCTAAAAAAATATAAAATTCCTACTCTACCCTTGGTCTAATGGACCTTATTACATAGGCATACCCTTAAGAAGAAAAAAAACTCACTAATATGACACAAAAGGCCTTATTATATGAAAAACACTTGAAATAAATGTACCCCTGATGCAGGACAAGGGAGAAAATACCAAAAATTGATGTAGAATAATTTTCCAAAAACCTCAAATAATTTAAATTAAGGATGCAGAAGTAAAGAAGTCAAGAATAGAATTTAGAAACAAACAAGTAGCCATAAAATTTAAGAATCAGAAAATAAAATCATATAAAGGAGATAAGGAGGATTTATAATAAAAAAAGATGACAAAATAGAAGAAAATAACCCAAAAAGGTATTTTTGTAATTTTAGATAGAAAATCCAACCTATTAGTGGCATCAACCCTTGGAGAATAAAAACATGGCTACAGCCACACCTTAGGAACACCCAAATATTTAAAAACAAATTTATTATTCACTACTAAATTATGGGGGAAGGG
>JAOXJP010229416.1:0-10954 GCA_025762735.1 Platanus orientalis | reverse complement strand
AATCTAGGTGGAGGGCTAGGATTAGATCTAAGTTTTAATAGGTGGAAGGCTAGGATTAATCTAAGCTAAAATGAGGTAGAGGGTGGGGATAAGCTTGGCTAAAATAAGGTGGAGGGTGAGGATGAGCTTAGCTAAAATGAGGTGGATTAGTGAGGTGGATTAGTGAGGTGGAAGGAGAGTATGGGAGATGCCTTTTGAGGCAATCTCATTTGTTGCACTTTTCAAGGGTATAATGGGGGATGTCAAATAAGGGGGTTTGATTAGCTCTCTAGGGATTTGAATTCAAAGGGAGGATCTAAGGATGATGAGTGAGAGAGAGAATTAAAAGGTTTCAATCTAAGGGTTCCACCAAATGAGCTAAAGATGAGAATGCATTAAATGCAAAATATCTCACTTTCGCTAATCTTGAAATAATATCTGATTTTTGATCTTTTTAAACCCTCTCACTGTCATCTCAAGCTCGAAAGTTAGCCCAATCAGTGTCAATTTTAGAAGTCACAGATGCTCCGATCGCGTTGGTCAAGTCAGAACCAAATTATGAAAAGGGTAAGGGGTGAAATTATGGTTTTTTAGCTAAAAAAAGCTCTCAGATGTAATTTGAATGGGCAAGATGGTAAAATTGATATGAGGGTGGCTCAGGGATAGATGCTCCCCGGTCTAGGTGACTCACAACTTTTGACTACGTGTGATTGCGGTACCCGAGCAAGAAATTAGGTCAAAAACCATTTTTTGAGTGATTTGGCAAAATTGTACAGGAGATGCAACTGGTTTTTCTGTAAAATGTATCCTAGGGCCATATCTGGGAAATTTAAACTTTGCGGAGTCTTAAAGATATAGAAATTGACATATCGGCCATTGGATTCTCAAACAATTGCCAGGAGCTTTTCAAAGCTGGCTTGTTTGGACAAATTGGATTTCTGTAGTTTCCTGAAGCTGAGTGAAATTGAATGGTCAGACATCCTCTAAACCAAGGGTTTGTGAAATGCTTTATTAAAGACAAGGATGAGACTAAGAAAATGGCTTTGACCTTGCTGCATTCTAAGTTCGGGAGAACTTTTAAGGGGGTTCTGAGTGCTAAATACAGACAAAACGCATTTTTTCTGGGTTTGGGCATAAATGAATACTTGGGTCATGGATTTTCTACAAATTGGTGTGGGTCTAATGGTTTCAAGGCTCTAAATTTATAGTGGTATAGCCACCGACTATCTGAATTTCTGATTTCAGGTGCGCTCCCGATAGTTGTTCAAGCACCTGATTTTTAGACTTGATTTTTCATGTTTTTTGGAGTATTTGAGGGAATCTTGGTAGATAGAATTTATGAAATTTTTGGCTCCTTAGACAATTTTTCGAAGGTCTCGCTATTTTGAAGAAATGAACACCCACTGATCTCGATTTGGAGATCTAGAGAATATTCTGGCTTCATAAGAGTGAAAAGCAGGAAAACAACCTTTTGACCTTTTGGGAAATATTTGAGATTTCACAAAGGTTCGAGACTTCAAAACTCTCTTCTCAGACCTGGAGATTTGAAGCTAAGGCCGAGGCCGAGATATGGCGACTTACTTTTCTAAATTCGGAGATTGGATGAGTTTTTAAGAGCTCTAACAAGGGTCATTTCTTGGTTAGGGTTATTATAGATTAAGAGATTGGTTGTTGCTGTTCTTGAGCAGTGTCGCACTATAATGAGTCCTTTGAAGAAGAGAGACTCAAGGGTGCATAGGTTCTGAAATTACACCGTTTGGACCACAGGAAAGGCTCCATGGGTCTTTTGACGGTCTAGGGGTAGTTCTCTAAGTAGAAAGGGTAAAATGGTAATTTTTTGCCCGAGGGTTAAAAAAGGTGAAAATGTGAATTCTTTACCTATGATGCTTCATGACAAGAAGAGTTATGTAGGTTGAGAAATTCAGTGTTTTGGATGGCAGATAGTGAGTATTTGGGTTTTTGAAGGCTAAAAGGCAAAATGGTAATTTTTTTAATTGTGATGCTTTATGGGAGAAAGGCTTACAAGAGGTGAAAAACTCATTGATGACATGACTGGAGTTGTAAAATGTGGACCCTCAAAGTCCCGTTGGTGTTTTTGAGTGAATTAGGGTTTATCCTGAAATTGTGCTTTTTGGACTGTAATAAGGTGCTTTGACTGATTCAATTACAACTGGAGTATCTGAAAAAAAATTCTTTAGGAATGCCTAACCTCCTAGAGTCCAAGTTTTCTCTTCCTACGCCAAGGGTGCTTAGAGTCTTGATGCCTAAATGTTGTTATGTTGTCCTTATGCTAGCACATAACCTAAGTCAAAATTTGGGCGCTGACAGACCGTCTATATGTAAATTTTGGACAACTGATGTCCCTTGGCCTATTGGTGGTGATCACTGAACAACTGGTGTCCATTCGCCTATTGTCAGTCATCACTGGACAGCTAGTGTCCATTTACCTATCAGTGGTCATCATTGGACAACATGTGTCCATTTGCCTATTGGCGGTCATCACTAGATAGTTGGTGTCCCTTCGCCTATTGGTAGTTATCACTAGACAACTGGTGTCCCTTTGCCTATTGGCAACCATTGCTAGACAACTATTGTCCCTTTGCCTATTAGTGGTCATCACTCATGCACTAATCCACTTAGGGGTATATCATATCAATTCCATGTTCCCAAATATGATACTAAATCCATGCTCATGTACAGTAAAATAACCACTACATAAGTATGTCATGTATGGAAAATATCCATTCATCATAACCCATGAAATATCCAAAATTAGTATGCCAAAGGTGATAGAAACCAAGTGACTCAATGAAGAAGTCAATGTGAAATGCCTTTTGAAAATACGGAAGCAAACCATGCCAAAGACAAAATGCTCATACCGCTATAAGCTCCCAAATGATGCAAAACCCAAAATGATGTATCAAGGTTCTAATATTCTAACATAGGAATCCATAGAATGTCACAAATGCCTATAAGCCAACATGTATTTGAAGGAATTCACCAAAGAAGATAATAAATTCTTGTAAGGAATTCAAGGCATCCAAAAGTTATGTAAATAGTGAAGGAAAATAGTAAAAGACATTTTATCAAACATGTAAAGTTTAAGATTTAAGGAATTCAATAGGAAAATTAAAAAGAAGCCTAATCTTCACCACAAAAATCCTTTCAATCCCTACCACTCATATAACCAAAGTTCCCAAACTCCTTCACATAGATTAAAGGCCATTCAAACCACTTTACAAAGCTCAACCTATAAGAACACAACTCTATAATCCAATAAATTAAAGAAACCAATAACGAAGTTACTAACTAATTAACATGCTCACATCAAGAAACTGAGATCCATCACCAAACAATCATCATTCACAAAAGGAAAAATAGATGAATCCACCAAGCAAAGCTTATCAACATCAAACCTAAGATCCTAGGAAAGGAAAGTGAGCATAAAATATATATCCACTCACAAAAGCTCCTAGTCTTGATTTTGAAGGTGATTATCCTCCAAAGGTCTCTCCCCTTTGTTAAAAACATTTTTCCTCTTTAAGAAAACAAGGTATTTTCATGGTTATAATAGAAAACTAAGATCCATAGCCGTCTATGCTAGATCTAAAAAAAACAACTATTATAGCAAGTTATAAAAATTTGGGAGTAAAACTTACTAAATTGGGGAAGAACTCGCTCTCCCCCTCCCAAGTTTCTTAAAACCTCTCTAAATATTTTCATCTTTGTTCTAATAACTCTAAATGACCTAACTGAAATGTTAATATGGTTTTAAGTCATCCAATACAAGATCCCTCATGTGTGGGGGTCAAATGGACAACTGTAATGTCAAAAAAGAGGCAAAATCGTATTCTTACCCTAGTTGGATCACTCCAAACTTTAGTGGAGCGCTCTGGGGACGTCAGAGTGCTTTAGCTTTAAATAGAGCACTTCGGGGAGAGTGTTGCTTCTTTTTGTGCATACACGAGCCTCGATGGAGCGCTTCCCCATAGCGGAGCTCTCCAACTCTAAATGGAGCGCTCTAAAATTTTTCGTACGAACACCCTACCGTAATTTAGCTATAACTTTCTCTATAAAACTTGGATTTGTGCATCATTTGTTGCATTGGAAACTAGAATTCCGTATCTTTCTAATGGTGTATGACTTGCACTCAAATTCTTTCAGGATTGGTACAGGTGTGCCTATAAAGTTACCCTAAATTCATGGGTTTGTCAACACAGACACCTTGTGCAATAATTATCTAACTTCTTATAGAAAACTCTGTTTGATGAACCATTTGAAGAGTTAGAAAGTAGACTCCTAGATATTTTCAATAATATATGTATTGCACTCTAATTCACTCAGGATTAGTACATGTGTGCACATGAAGTTACCCAAATTACGTTATTTAGTCAACTTTAGAGCCTAACAAGTTCATGACTTAACTCAGATTCCTTACTTCTAGTTCATTCTAATGGGTTCCAAACACCACAAATGACTCCTAAAAATGTTTAAAGACAATTTATCTTTACATATGTTAAATTACATTTTTACCCCTCATGCGTGTTATGGGATGTTACAAGGTAGTTTTGTCAAGATTACTTCCCTTCCTTTGTTATCTATTCCCCTGAGTACTTTAATTCACCTTTTTTGCTTACTACTTACTTCGTGTATATTTTAGGAGATCATATTGTTCTTAACCGATGTATTGTTTTCTATGAACAAAAATTTGATTGTTGACGAAAGATATTAGATTGGTGGCGTTTTTTAATACGTGAAGCCTAGGCTTGGGAAAAATAAATGTCAAAAACAGTTTTTATTTGATAATGGTTGAAGTAGGAGAGAGAACGAAGAAGAGTAGAGGGGTGATGACGGATATGTAGATTGAGTGTAGGCAAAGAGAGAAGAATAGATGGTAATATTGTCATTTAAAAATAGATTTTTAACATTTTCCTTTTTGGCTGAAAAAACGATGTGTGAGATCTAGATGCATGCTCTTGGCGTACTCTTTAAGTGGGGCCTCAAGCGGTTTTGTATAAACCTTAAATAATTAATAAGAAAATTGGCAAATAGTCTATCAAGTTTGACAAATTTGCCAAATAATAAAGTATTTTAAAACATTTGAAACCAAGAATATTTGAACGATTTGGAAATTATTTTATTACAAATTGACCCTTATCTATTATAACAAACTGTATACCCAATCCCTAATTTTCAGTAACTCAAATCTATTTCCTTCTTCTTCCCCGATTCATCGTTCTCCTTCCTCTTTCCTTTTAGGTATGTCCCCATTCCCTGACATCTCTCTCGTCCCTTCTTCCCCATGTTGATTTTCTGGATGGGGAATCAAGTAAGAGGAACTTCAAATGCAATTTGAGACAGTCGCACAATGTACTTGAGCAATTTAGCACAATTCAATCACGCACAAGTCATTCATTCATGAACTATCATTTGTGCACTGACATTTGCACACTAGCATCCGTGCAGTCATTTATGCACAGGAGCACTTCACATTCACAAGATGCAGACGGTTTATTCGCAAGCTTCAGACTAAGTTCATTTGCACACTCTAGACATAGTCATTGGCGCACTAACTTGGTCATTCATGCACTTGACTTAGTCATTTATGCACTTTGAACTTAGAATTCAAACTTGAGTTTTCTTATTGTATATTTTAATACTGATTCATTCGAGACTGAGAAGGTCTCATTTTCGTGTTTCTTGAAGATAGTCAAGGCCTCCCAATATTGTGCAAGGGATTTGGCCAAGCTAACTCTAGGATACAATCTCGCTCAGGTGGAACCCTTGTCTATCTATGGAGTCACACTCTTCGGTAAAAACGAATAAGCTTTCACCGTTACTTAAAGCCAGGCATCATTATGTATTAAGATTTGTCAAAATTTTGGCAACATAATGTTTCCATTAGTGTTAGAATAGATAGTATGCTTAAGATGCTTGGAGTGTTTTCACAATACTAAGATGAAGCCAACTTAACTCTTTGAGATGGGAAAATCTCTCGAAAGAGATTGCACTCTCAAGAGGAGTGGAAGACCGGAGACCACAAAACCAAGGTTGAGTTCTAAACGGTCAAATAGTAGGGAGAAGATGATGAAAGCAATGGTAGTGAATGAGAGGAGGAGTGAACATGAGGAGTTGCACCAAGTCGTGGGGCACCTTGATTATCACTAAGGAGACAGCTTCCTCTCTCCTCTTCTCCTTCACGCTCCAGCTTGTATCTCCTAAGACAAACCCAACATAAGCACCCATGCCTCTATATATAGAGGAGAGAAGAGTGGCACTCACCACCTTCAGGCTCATGCGCTAGCTACCCGGGGATCAATCGCCAGCCCCTTGATCAAGATAAGGTTGACCTTCTCAACGCCCGATACGCTGGATGATGGGGCATCCAATGTTTTCACTGTTTAGGGATGCCACTCTGAATGCAGTGGAGAGGGTTAGTCCAATGAGCAAATCGGTATAAGGTTTTACTTTTCTAGGTAGGAAGAAAAAGGAAGGCAGTAGGATTTGAGAAGTTTTCACATAAATGGAAAGGTACAAATGAATCCAAGTTGGTCTGCGACTACCCTTTTTTTGTTTCAAAAAATAGGGCATTCGTCTAGCCTTCCAACGTTTAAAATATTCAACAATCCCCCACTTATTTTAAACAATTATTCAGTGGTTTCATAACGGACTTTAAGTGAGGTCCCCGTGCATGAATAAAGGTGACAACAACCTTGAACCCTTTTAGCATGTCTAAATTATGTCAATGGATAAATCCCTTAACTGAGTTTTCTGACAACCAAAACTTGTCACACACATAGTCCTTCTAGCAAGGTTTTACTCATTTTCATAATTAGAGTAGCATTTAAGGTCTTGCTATACCCCTGTTCACTGAAGTGCTCTAGAGACAGCTTATGTCTCATGGAAAGTGGATAGCTTCCACACTTAGATTGGTGAATTTTCTATCAGGAGATTTTGCAAATCCCAACCCAATTTGGGTTAATAGAATTCATTAAGAGATTCGCATTCTCATCCTCATCATCCATGAGGTTAACTCACAAGAAATAAGCAAAATGCCTTCTGTAAGAACCATACATTCATCTACAAGAATTACATTTGTAGGCTCACCATAGGAAGGGACACATTTCATTGTTTGAAATTTGTGTTTATAAGTGGGTGATACATTTGACACATTTTCCCATTGAACCTTGAATCGTCAAGTTGGTTTCTCATTGAACCTTAAGCAGTTAGGTTGGGTGTTTAGTCAAAATATACTTTATAGGCTTTCAAGTCTCATTCCCCTAGATGTACTGGAGGTTAACTCCTTACTCAGGCCTTTTAAGAGTGGGTCTGCCAAGTTCTCCTTAAACTTCACATGTTGTATGACCACAATGCCATTAGTGATAAAACCATTCTCATGATTTTGCTTCTGGCATACGGTCTTGGATTTCACATTACAATTTTTGTTGTCCACCTTAAAGATGATAGCTTGATTATCGCAGTAGATGGTTAAGATCAGCACAGGCTTGTCCTATATTGGTACGTCTTCTAGGACATTTCTTAACTACTCTGCCTCTTCTCCTATTGAAGACAGAGCTATAAACTCTGACTCTATTGAAGAATAGGTCAAGCATGTTTGTCTTTTAGATTTTCATGAGATCGCACATCCTACTAAAGTGAAAATCCAAGTAGTCACAAATTTGGAATCATCTGGATTAGAGTTCCAAGTAGCATCACTATGTCCTTTGATAATATCAGGATCCTTGTCATAGAGAATTCCATAGTTCATGGTTCCTTTCAGATACCGTAAAACTATATACAATGCATTCCACTGGGTTGCTAGTATATCTACTAAGTATCCCTACTGCAAAGGCAATATCAGGCCGAGTATAGTACATGACAGACATTAAGTAAGTGATAATATGTGAGTATCTGTATTGTGATACTCGACTCCCTGTGTTGTTCATCAACTTGAAGTTGGGATTCACTAGGGTAGATGCTAGAACGGTCTCAAGCATATCGAACTTCTTAAATACCTTCTCAATGTAGTTGGATTATGAAATGACAATGTCTTTATCATCTCGAATGATTGTGATTCCAAGAATCACTTCAACCACCCCAAGGTATTTCATGTCAAACACAGAAGATAGAAACCTCTTTGTGTCATTGACACAATATTCATCAGTTTCGAAGATGAGCATGTCATCCACGTAGAGACTAATGATCACACATGACCCTCCTTTGGTCTTGGAGTAAATGCACATGTCTCCATCGTTGGATGTGAATCCATTGCCGATGAGAGTCTGTCTGAACTTATCGTGTCATTGCTTGGGTGTTTGCTTCAATTCATATAAGGATCTTATTAACTTGCACACTTTCTTTTCTTGTCCAGACATTATGAATCCTTCGGGTTGATCCGTGTAGATTTCTTATTCCAATTAACCATTAAAGAAGACAATCTTTACATCCATCTGATGTATGATCAGGTTCTTTATAGAAGCCGCAGTCAACAATAGCCTAATTGTTGAGATTCTTGCAACAGGTACATAGGTGTCAAAATAATCAAAGTATTTCTTCTCTTTGAACCCTTTAACCACTAAATGGGCCTTGTATTTCTCAATTGTGTCATCAGGTTTAAGCTTCTCCTGAATATCTACTTACAATTAATTGTCTTACACCCCTGAGGGAGATCAACTAGAACCCACATGTTGTTTGACATTATGAAATACATTTCATCATCAACCGCTTCTTTCCAGAACATAGCATCATGTGACATCATAGCTTCATTGTAGGAGAGCGAGTTTCCTTCAACAACACAAACAGAGAAATCTAGACCAAAGTCATTTTTCTTCTTCTTTCTAATACTTCTTCATGGTAGAGGCAGAGTTATCTTAATTGCTCTATCTCTTTTCTTGGAGTTTGTGACACCAACCCCCACTATTTATGAGGTCTTCTAAAAGGGAAACATGTTCTCAAAGAATTCAACATTGGTGGATTCAACAATAGTGTGTGGACTAGGAGTCTCCAGATTCAGAAATTTGTAGGCCTTGATTTTCATGGAGTATCCAATGAAAGCGTAAATCAATTCCTTGTGGTCCGACCTTGGAGGTATACTCGTGTAGTAGTTTCACTTGAGCTAAACATCCCTAAGTTTTAAAGTAGCTCAAATTGGGCTTTCTTCATTTTCATATCTCATATGGAGTAATCTCTAGTTTCTTTTGAGGAGCTCTATTCATTATATGGAAGGCAGTCAACAATGTTTCACCCACAAGTTCAAGCATGAACCAGAGCTTATCAGCATGGTGTTGACCATTTCGGTTAAAGTGTGACTCTTTCTCTCTGTAATACCATTCTATTATGGAGTGTAAAGTGTTGGTGTTTCTCTGTGAATCCCACAATCTTCAGAGAATTTAATAAATTCGGAGTCCATGTACTCGCTTCCCCTGTCATATCTTAATACTTCGATCTTCAGGTTAAAGAGATTTTCAACTTCAGCTTGATAAGATTTGAACTTCTTAAACGTTTCATCCTTGGATCTTAGTAGGTACACGTAAGTGTATTTTGATGCATCATTGATGAAGGTTACGAAGTATCTTTTCCCTCATCTAAACAGAGTATCTGTCATCTCACAGATGTCGACATGTATTAGGTCTAACACACTAAGTGATCTTTGCACGCTTTTAAATGAAGTGCGTGTGACTTTGCATTTACTGCACATAATGCATTTCTCATTATTTATATTAGTGAGATTGTTAATAAGTCCCAGATTAGACATGTGTTTGACTTTATTATAATGAACATGACCTAATCTACTATGCCATAATTCACAAGACTCAATCAAGTAAATAGAAGTAAAAGGCATTTCATTCATAACATTAAGCTTGAACATTCCAGATTTGGCAAATCCTTTGCCTACAAATATTTTATTCTTAGTGAGTACAAACTTGTTAGACTTGAACACCAGCTTGAAGCTATGTTTGCTCAACAGCGATCTAGAGACGAGGTTTTTCTTGATGTTCGGGACATGCAGGACTTCTCTAAGGGTAATGGTATTACCAGAGGTATACCGCAGCTCTACTATGCCTTTTTCGATGACCTAGGAGGATGAGGAGTTTCCCATGAACATGTTCATACCTTCCTCCACTATTTGATAGGTAGTGAGCAATGTTCGATTGCCACATATGTGCCTGGTGACACTAGTGTCTATCCACCAATCAATCTCCTCTCTTGCCATGTTGGCCTCAGTCACAACAGCAAAAAGCTCTTCATCTTGGACCTTATGCTTACCTTTGTTCTTCTTCTTGCTGCATCATTCATCGCTATGCTTTCGCTGGTATCAGGCTCTTGCCAGGTGACCTGCCTTGCCATAGACGTAGCAGTGCATCATAGTCCTTGTCTCTTCATAGTACTTGTCATAAGGCTTCTTTCTACCCTTGTCAGTCCTCTTGAAATCTTTTCTCCTTGGAGAGAGTCGGCCCTTAGGCATGTTTTCAACAACGTGAGCCTTCTCAGTCGGCTCTGGCTTCTTTCCCTTTTTCATTTTCAGCTCCTCCACCCGAAGGTGGTGCATCAGAGTGTCAAGCTCCATGTCCTCAGTTTCATGCATGATTTTGGTCTTATAATCCTTCCATGATGGAAGCAGTATGAAAATCAACCTGTTGACATGAAATACAGGGTCTAGAAACATCCCTACAACAGTGATTGTGTTACACCTAGACTAAGGATCCAACTTAATGAACCAAAAATCCAGGGTAGCTTTACTTGCAAGTATATAAGTGTTGTAGTACTAAACAAGGTCGAATCCAGACTTGTGCAATAAAAACAAAAATTACAATAAAAGAGAAATAAAAAAGAAAAGAAAGAAAAGAGATCAATGTTTCTACACCATAGTATAGAGCAGAAATAATGTTAAAATAAAAAAAATGGACCTAAGGCTTCAAGGATCCATTTAATAACTTGTAATTTATGTTGGATCAAATTATCACGGTTAGAATTG
>JAOXJP010229415.1:0-10954 GCA_025762735.1 Platanus orientalis | reverse complement strand
TCTATCTACCTATATATATAGGTAGATAGATATGTGTGTGTGTGTGTTCAAAACCAAATTGATAATTTATTAAGAAGCACTAGATTTATAATTATAGTCCATCATTTTGTAGAATCCTAACTAGATATAATTTTCTTAGGTAAAGGTAGTGACTTTTTTGTTGAGCATTCATCACTATAATAAAACTATAAATTATCTAAATGCCCATGATATAGCTCAATGAACATCATTGATTAGCATATTAAAAGCAATGCACATTACACTAAGAAATACAAACCCTTTAAGAACATGGACAATATGGAGTGTCTAGATTGACAAGGTGATAATTTTCTATCAAAATGTATTATTAATATGATCCAATTTAGTGTATTTCTTTATAATAAACTCACAAGCAAGCTAGAGTTTTAATACTTTAATGATTGAGATGTCATCACTTTATCATATAGTAGCTCTACATGTACCAACCATATCAGTGAAATGCCCAATCTCACTCTAATTGTAAACATTTTAAGTCTATAGAATGATATGATTAGATCTCCTATATATCATCTCATCATATATATTATTTGAAAATCATCTTAACAAATAATCTTAATTAATAATTATTTGAAAATCATCTTAATAAATAATAAAAACTGCACAACATTTATGTTCAAATAAACTCCAACTTTAATAAGTTAATAATTAATTAGAAAATAATAACTTTGTCAATGCACTATTCCTAATAAGCTCTAACTAGAAAACAAAGTAGTCGGCTTACATATTTACTACTTATCTTATCAGTATGAACATCAAACACTATGAAAGAAAATGAATTGGTCATCAGGTCTATTATATTTCTAGAAAGCAATCTTGGAAATAATAATGTCTTTACTCTATACCACGTTTTATATTAATTGATATTTTTACTCAATGTGATTTCCCTTCTTATGGCAACGTGGATATATACCTTGATTGATAACACTGTTATTATCATAGCATATATTTAGTGGTGAATTAATTTAAATTGAAACTTCTAAAACCATACATTTTCCTTTGTTGACTCACTAGTAGGACTATATTCTACTCTTATAGTTGAATCATTTATACATAGCATCTTTATGTTCTCCAACTTACATAGCTTTCCTTCAAGAGTAACAGAATTGCCTATAATTGACTTTTGGTTGACTTTATTTGAGTGGTAGTTAAAATCATTGTAACCAATTGCTAATAGGTCTTAGAACCCATAGACAAGAGATTACTCTTTTTCATCTTCAATTACTTAAAGACGTGCTTTACAATTGTCCAATTTTCAAATCTGATTATTATATTATCAATTTAATTAGCTTGGATCAAATTAGACATCCTATTCTTTTGCTCTTAACCTAACTTAATCGCTAGGAGGTATGAAGACTTAACCATGTATTTCATCACAAAATGATTTAAAAATCAAATCTTAATTATTGATCGCATCCATACATCACTCCCAAATAGTATATCATTAACACACAAAGCAAGGAACACCACTACACTCACTTTCCTATGCATTCATTCAGTTCACAATATTCTAATCAAACTTAAAGGACTTGATGGTCTAACCAAATAGATTCTCTAACTATAAGATATTTTATTAAAGTCATAAATTCATAAATCAAATTTAAGAATGTACACATTTTCTTATCTTGCCCAACAAAGACCAAACACCGAGGTGAGCATATAAATGTCCTAATCTAGGAACTTAAGATCTGTCAAAATAAAAAGCATCTAATAGATTTCAACATATCAATAGCTAAAAAGGTTTTCTCATAATCAACACATTTGATTTGAGTGTAAAGTTTAGTTAGATAGTCTTCACTCTTCCATTATCTTCTTTAGTCTTCTTATACACCATGAAATTCCAATATTGATCCTAGAGGGGGGGGTGAATAGGATATTTTAAAATTCTTTTAGATTACCCCAAATTCAATTGTTGTTTAATTAATTAAGTTGGTCCCGGTGTTTGATTGCAATTGTGTTGTGCACATTAATATGAATATATTCAATTGTATTGTATGTGAGGTTATATCAATATGTGTAATGCTTGACAATGTAAATGAAAAGTGTAGAGACAAACCACAAGCAATTACAATATACACTAGATGTATAGTGGTTCGACTCAATGGCTTACATCCACTCTCAAAAGCTCACCACCGAGCCATGTAATTTTATTAAGATTGAATATATTACAATCAAGGCTAAAATTAAGCAAAAGCCTAGTGCAAAAGCCTAGTCTACTTACCAAGCAAGCTACATCCGGTGTCTTCGGCGGGTGTGGTCTATGGCCTACTCTTTCGATGTCTCCAACGAAAGAGCTAAGGGTTTACACTACCAGTGTCTCCAGTGGGAGAGGTCTCAATAACTCAAATAAAAATTAAAGGAAAAGATTACCTTTTGAAGGTTGGGGTTGCTCCTCCTTGAGCAAGATGTGACTATTGCTCCCCAATGCTTCTTGGTTGGCTCCTCAAGCTAGTTGAGCCAATACTAGTGGGTTGCTCCTCATTGAGCAAGGTGTGACTATAGAACCCACTATCTTCTTCATAAGGGTTTAGATAACCCTTGGATCCTTCCTCTTGATGATTGGTCTAAGTAAGAACAAAGAGGAAGCTAAGAAATGGTCTTTTGGGTATAGATTTTCCTATCTAGGTTTGTAGAAATATTTTTCAAAAGTTAGAGAGCCAAATCTCTAAAGGTTTTCCAAAATAAGAGCAAGAAAGCTTAGATTTTGTTCATGACCATTACCTTGCTCATTCGGAGCTCATTCCTATTTATAATAGATGAAAATGACTTGAGTCCATTAGATTAGAACATTCCCCAATGTTCAAATAACATTGGCCATTGATTTAAAATGATATTTTAAAGTTGTGCCCATTATATAGTGTTTTCGCCATTTTGGATCGATCCTGAATCGATCCAAATGCAAAAACACTCAGAACCTGCAACCTAAGAGTTGTTGGTTCGATCCCAGATTGATCCTAGATCAATCCAAATTATTAGGATTGAACTGGGAGGTTTAGAAAGATCAAAATGCCTTGTAAACCCTCCAAAATCCTTGAAAAAGCTACAGAGACCTCAAGATCGTCCCTCCATGGTCCGGGAAGGTTCGTAGACCTTTGGAACTCCTCTTTGGAACCTTAATTCACCTTGACTACGTCACTTTACCTGATTTACCTTATGTGAGCTTGGAGTGAGTTGTGAATCCTTCGGGATGATGTGTATGCTCTCGGTTTGCTTTTCTTGAGGTCTTCTTGGAGTCTTGAGGATGTCTTCCATCAGGCTTGAGACTAAGAACTTCCTAGACTCTAACATGACACCACACATATCCTAATCTATACAATACATATGTATTTTACAGTTCATGAAATTTACAATACATTATATTTATAATCTCCCATATGTATTTTACAGGTCATGAAATTTACAATACATTACATTTATAATCTCCTCCTTTGGGAATTCCATAACAAAACTTAAAATACATGAACATGGAGTACAAAATGAATATTACAATGATTACATGGACTCCAACTCTAGCCATAAATATTCAATGGATTTCTTTGGCTTTCCTCCTTGATGCATGCTTGGTCTTTTCATTGATTGCTCTTAATTTGAAACATGCTTTAGCTTTAAGTTTCAGAAATTCATTTGACAAAAAAATACCTTTCTCAAACCAAGATTAGTCTAGTCAAATGATAAAGTATAATGAGCATACAAGCAGACAAATGAATGAAATGAAATGCATATGCCCATGAAGTGAAGTGACAAGTACAATGAATGAGCATAAGTGCAAGTGATTATGACTAGAGCATAAATAGCTTAAAGTTGATTTACTCGATCATTTCTTAGATTAATGGTATTAAATGTCATGTAAAGTTCCATTAATCTTTATGTTTTGCTCCCCCTAACTTTGAAAATTTATTTTTACTCCCCTTGAGTATGATATCCCAATTTTCAGTTCAAAATTGCCTTTGATTTTCAAAATTTTACAAATTTACTTAACTCTCCCCCTTTTTGTCATGGAAACCAAAAGATAGGATGTGAAATGCATACCATAAGACAAATGATACATATGGAGAGATAACAAAAATTGTATTTCCATTAATGCCCAAAAGATTTACAAGTTTAAGTTCTAAGATAACAAGGAATACATCAAAATGCAACTAAATATGAGGCTGGAGGATCCCTAGGTATCCTCATCACTCTACTCATCCTCATCCTCATCATTGGCAAGAATATCCAGAATGATTCTAGGAGCAAAGACGTGTGAGGGATCAACTATACCCTCAATGTGGACAAGCTGCTGATCCATACTCTCCACCTTATGTCCAAGGTACTCAAAACATCAGAACATGTGCCCAAGATTAGAGTGAATGTCTCAGATCAATGCCGAGAGTGCTAGTGGGAGAACCATCGAGAGGGCGGTATCTAAGACTTGAAGGTCAATGGAGTTATGGGGGCTGTAACTGGAGGCACAGAGGTGGATGTACCAGTTGTTGAGAGAATCTCTGTGGTTGGTGGGGGAACCTTTATAGGGCCAAGTACCGAGACATTCTAAGCTGCCTCTCTAGTGGCCTGAGCTGCCTATGACTCTATGAATGTGTCATTAAATTTAAAATATCCCGATTGAGCGTTAAAGATACTCAAATCTTTTAAAGTTTAGTGCTTTCGTGAGAATATCCACCAATTGATTCTTAGTTGGATCGTACTTGAGTTGTCAACAGACAGATTCATCGTAGATTGAGACAACTCATAATCCACTAGCATCTATTTCATCCATAGCAGTTGCATGTATCCACTTCCAGTGACAATGTATTCTACCTCAGCTGTCGACAGTTATATGGAATTTTTCTTATGACTATGCTACGAGACAAGATAATTGTCTATGTAAAAGCATTCCCCACTTGTTCTTTTACGGTCATCAACATTGCTTTCTCAATTAGCATTTGAAAAATCAGCTAATACTAGTGTGGTATCAAATGGATACCAAAGGCCGAAGTTGATTATCCCATGGACACATCGAATGACTCTCTTGGCTGCTTTCATATGCGATTCTTTTGGTGTTGCCTAATATCTTGAACATGCTCCCACACTAAAGGCAATGTCGGGTCTGCTTGCTGTTAAATATAGCAGACTCCCTATGATACTCCTATACTTGGTAGGATCAATATCGATTCCATCGAGATCCTTAGTAATTTTCTCGCTAGTGCTGATTGGAGTATTAACCGGTTTGGACTCTAAAAGTCTAAACTTGGATACCAGATCCTTAGAAAACTTGGATTGGTTTAGAAATATTTCATTTGAAATTTCTTTGATCTATAACCCCGGGAAGAATCACAATTCTCCCTCCATACTTATTTAAAATTCGAATTTCATCGTATGGGCAAACCTATGTGACAATTCTTCACATGTGAATTCAAAAATGATGTCATCCACATAGATTTATGTGATTAGTGTGTGACCATCATTTTTCTTGATGAACAGTGTTTTGTTAACACTCCCTTTGACAAATTGATGATCCACTAGAAACTTGGTCAGTCTGTCGTACCAAGATCTTGGGGCTTATTTTAGCCTATATAGAGTTTTCTTTAACCTATATACATGATTTGGCATGTGAGGATCCTTGAATCCCTCAGGTTGTTCAATATATACTTATTCTTGAAGTATTCTATTTAGAAATTCACTTTTTATATCCATTTGATATAGTTTAAACTTCAAATGGCATGCAATGGACAATAAGATTCAAATTTACTTAAGCCTATCTACAAGAGCAAAAGTCTCCTTAAAGTCAATTACTTTTATCTAAGTATATCCTTTAGCAACTAACCGTGCTTTATTTTTTATGATGGTTTCATGCTCATCCATCTTGTTTTTAAAGATCCATTTGGTACCAATTATATTTTTGTCTTTGGGTTTCTTTACAAGGTACCATACATCATTCATCTTGAATTGATTTAGCTCTTCTTGCATAGCTACAATCCAATCTGGATCATTGAGAGCTTCTTTTACTTTCTTAGTCTCTATCTTAGAAGTGAAACAGAGATGACATAGGATGTTTTTCTTTTGTCTTATTGTTCTCACTCCATCCTTTGGATCACCAAGGATATCATTAAGTGATAATCTTTTTATGATCCTTCTTTCCTTAGGATGATGTTGGGAATAACCTTCATCCTTTGAGATTTGTTGTGATGAGAGTTCATCTTGATCCACATAAATCCAAGAGCTTGTGGTTCTCGAAATCCCTTCCATGGTTGCTTCGAATGCCCTTTTCAACTTGAGTTCTTCTACAACTACTTAAGAATCCATTAAAGCCCTCATATTTCTCTCTTAGGAATGCCACCCAAGTGAAATGTGAGAAATCATCCACTGCTACCATGAAATATTTCTTACCACCTAGACTCTCCATTCTTATTGGATTGGCCAAGTCCATGTGAAGAAGATCTAGAGGCCTAAATGACCCTATTTGATTTGTCTTTTTATGAGGGACTTTAGTTTGTTTACCCTTTTGACAACCTTTACACATAGGATTGTCAACTTGGATAAATCTAGTAAGCTTTTGACTATTACCTTCTTGCTTATCCTAAATAGGTCTCTAAAGCTGATATGACTTCATCTTTGTTGCCAAAGATTAGTCTTATCCATTTGAGACATAAGACAAGCATCCAACTCATGCTTGTTGGGTTTTATGACAAAACAATTGTCGCTTGTCCTTAACCCTTTGACAATGATTTCATCACTCCCCTTATCCTTAATCTCGCATTTGTCCTTCACAAAGTGCACACCATAGCCTTTTTCATAGATTTAACTTATACTAATTAGATTGTGCATTAGGCCTTGCACAAATAGGACATTTGTGAGTGTAAGAACACCAAGGACCTCTACGGTTCCCTTTCCAATGATCTTGGCAATGTTTCTGTCACCAAATGTGACACTCCTACCTTGAGTTTCCTCAAGATTGATATGCAATGACCTATCATGGTCATGTGCTTTGAGTACTCACTATCAAGGGACCACCTTGATATGTTCCCAACTCTTAGAGCCATTTGGATGACTAAACGCTTTAGCTCATCCTTCCTATCCCAAACTTTCTTAAGATTTGTCTTTCTCATTTCTTCTTTTGGGCTAGCTCCTTCTTGAGAAGGTTCTTATTTTCAAGTTCTAGAAAATAGATTATCTTGTTGACATTCTTCCCATCATAATTTTACTTTGTAGCTTTATGTTGCTAAGATTTAATGACATTCATCCTCTTCTTACAATCACATTTCATGTGTCCTGCGAGACCATAATAATAACATGAAAAGCTTGGTCTTCTAGGGGCATATGATTGTAATTGTTTTCTTATGGTTGTTTGAGCATAAAATGATGATTTAGTTCTTCTAGGTTCAAGAGGTTGGAGTTGGTTCCTCTTAAAAGATAAAGTACTAGAGGATTGGAGGGTTCTTCTTGCTCTTTAGGATTTCTAGAAGTACAAGTATTCTTTTGAAATCCTCTAGAAGAAGAAGCCTTATTGGCTTGAAAGCTATTCCATGCTACATTGGCATAGGAATATGGTTGAGGTTTTGGTATCTTAAACTCCTCACCTGTTTCAAGGGTGCCTTGCCCTTGAATGTGCTTTTCTTCCTTTTCACCCCATAGGACCTTTATGATGGTCCTTGAGAAGTTACTTTCTCCTTGCCCTTGTGAGAGGCATGTGCAATAGCCTTATCTTTGACTTTTACAAAGACATTCTTAGTCTTTTGTGAGGATGAAGTATGATTGACATTGAAATTAAATCCAAGTCCTTTCATGTCACCACGGTTCTTTCTTATGGAAATCATCTTCTATATTTTGTCGTTTCCTTGTGCTATAATAGACAATGACTTCATCTTGTCCTCCCCAAGCTCTCTGATTTGCTTAAGGTACTCTAAGGACTTCTATCAAATCCATATCTCTTATGAGGTTTTCTTCCTCATATTTTGTTTTTCCTTAGTACTTTGTTATGAACTAACAAGGAGAAAAAGAGCAGGTGAACCAATGATTCTAATGAGCATATAGGTCCGATATAGGAATTATCCACAATAGACATTCTAGTCATGTATTATGGATTAAGATCAATGACCATTGCATAGATATATCTAATAGAGAAAATTTCATGCATTGAAGCAAAAAAATATGCATGGTAGGTCATAAAAGCAAAAATGACATGCAAGGGTGTACATATCAAGACCAATATGTCACTAGTGATCTAGTGATGTGCATAAGTAGGCATAGGACCACTGAGAACAATCAATAGATGTGCTTTTATGGAGCATACATGCTCAAGGTGTGTTAAGGTGACTTGGACACATATACGTAAATGTTTCGATTAAGAACAAATCCATCATGATCTATATGATAACTAAATAAGAATAACATATCATGAATAGTCATAAGCATAAAACATAGACAAATTTTTCATATGCTTTTAATATTTTGAGTTGTATTGGCTCAAGCAATGGAATCCTAATATGTGAATTGAGGTTTACCTAGTATAGCTCCACACATGCTTTGGATAATTGAAAATTTCATTTTTCTTTGGTTAATTGATCTTCATAGATGATCAACACATTTTATGCTTTCCTATCAAGGTGTTCAATCAAGGTTGATGCCACTCTCTTGGACATATTCCTTGATTTTTAGTTTGGCTTTGTCCATTGAGCCAAGATCATCTAATAAGCCTTTTTACAATATTTTTAGGATCATTCCTTTAGGATTCTTTCAATCCTACTTGTCAGGCTTAGATCCAATCCAGACCATCTAAAACCCTCTTTCCTATGGCTTTTAACGGGTCATGTCCATTGTCAATATATCATCTTGACATGCTCTCATTATAAAATAGGATGTGAGTTCATCTTTCTTCACCCAAATCTTCTTGACCCATATTTATTGGATCTTGATTTTCCTTGGGTGGATCATTTTTTTTTTATTTTGAAAATGATTTTTGGGTTTTAAAAATTGATTTTTCCTTTTTAGATTTCTTACATCTTGAATCTTTTAGGAATAAACCTGGTTTATTCTCCTAGACTTTTGGGGACTTTGGGCATGCAAGTCCTTTTGCCTTTTGATGTACCTGATTCTTATATGACCATCCAATCCACAATAATGGCATTTGATTGGAGGTATTCTAGAAGTTGAGACATAACTTTTAGAGGTTTAGTCATAGCCTATTAATAGGTTAGTTACTTCCTCTCTTCTTTCATGATGACTAAGAATTTTGTTCTTGAAAGAAGAACGTCTTCCACCATACATCATGGCTTGTGAGACAATATTGGCCATAGTTTTGCCTTTTGCATAGGCATTATTTAGCCCCTTTTTAAAAGTACAAGATTGAGCATTTCAAAAGTAAAATTCTAATCCCCTTCTACTACCTTCTTTGCTCTTTGGCAATTTTTCTAGTTCTTTGCTTCCTTGAGTAAGGGTGCTAGGAGACTTATTTTTATACTTCTTAAGTTCTTTAACTTGATTAAGAAGCTCATTGTTTCTTGCATTGAGCTTGGAGTAAATGAGGTTTATACTTTTTTTATTTGGTTATAAAGTTTTTACTTTTTATTCAAGTTCTAGAGTCTTGTTGGACAAGATTTCATTGTCTTCAACTAGTTTCCTCTTTTCAATTTTTGTATTTTCTTTTTCTATCTTTAGGAACATTGTTTTTTCATGTAGTCTCTTTTCTAGAAGATTTATGTTGTCTTTTAAGCTTTGATTCTCTTCTCTTGGGTTGGAAGCCAAAGACTTCAATTCTAACTCTTCTATTCTTTTATTTAGATTTCCATTTTCATTGGAGAGATTAGAATTTATTTTAAGCAACACATCTTTCTCCTCTAAGCATTTAGATAAGTTTAGTTATAAGGAATAAGTTTTTCCTTTTAACTCTTCTAAATTTTCATTTTCTTGAGTTAGACTTGAGTTTCTCCTTTTTAAGGACTTGACGGTCTTTCCTAACTCTATATTTTCTTCATAGAGTTTGTTGATGGCTTCTTGGATGTTCTCTTCATCCTCGCCTTCCTCTTCATCACTTTCAGATTCACTTTTAAGTGAATTCTTAGGAGACCCACAAGCCATGAAGGCTTGGATTTCATGTGAAGATCATTCTTCACTATGGGATTCATATTCAAACTCATCCGGGTTGTATCAAGTGACCATCATTACTTTCTTCTTTCATTTCTCTAAGTGGTTTGGGCATTCTCTAGCAAGGTGACCAAAACCACCACATTCATAAAAATTTGATTCTTCCTTAAGAACCTCATTCCTCCTAGTATATTTTCTTTTTGAAGAAAGATTATTCCTATAACAACTACTGAATTTTTTAAAGCTTTGGACAATTTTGCCAGGCTTCTCATTAGACTCCTTATTTGGTTTGAGTGTCATCTTAAAGGTTAGAGGATACCTTATTAGTTCTTCTAGGTATATGGATCTTTTACTCGGGTTGTTAAGCCCAATAAGAGCAACCTTGCTCTGATGCCAATTGAAATTCCAATATTGATCCTAGAGGGGGGGTGAATATGATATTTTAAAATTCTTTTAGATTACCCCAAATTCAATTGTTGTTTAATTAATTAAGTTGGTCCCGGTGTTTGATTAGAATTGATTTGTGCACATGAATATGAATATGTTCAATTGTATTGCACGTGAGGTTATATCAATATGTGCAATGCTTGAAAATGTAAATGATAAATGTAGAGGCAAACCACAAGTGGTCACATTATACACAGGATGTATAGTGGTTCAGCTCAACGACCTACATCCACTCTCAAAAGTTCACCACTGAGCTATGTAATTTTATTAAGATTGAATATATTACAATCAAGACTAAAATTAAGCAAAAGCCTAGTCTACTTGTCAAGCAAGCTACACTTGGTGTCTTTGACGGGTGTGGTCTATGGTCTACTCTTCCGGTGTCTCCGGCAAAAGAGCTAAGGGTCTACAC
>JAOXJP010229413.1:0-10955 GCA_025762735.1 Platanus orientalis | reverse complement strand
TATATATATATATATATATATATATATATATAGAGAGAGAGAGAGAGAGAGAGAGAGTGTAGACCATTGGATCAAAACGAATCCAACGGTCTACACTAAACCCTATCACTCTTATCATATAAAAAGTTTAAAAATTTTTAATATCCGAATATCTGTTCACCGAATATCCGATAATATCCGATATCCGTTTATAATAATCGGATATATCCGATATCCGACAAACTTAACAAATACGAATTCGAACATGCTTTTCAAAAATCCGCTCGGAAAATAATCAAATTCGGATATACATGGAAAATAAATGAGCCGAATTCGGATGTACTACTATCCACATCAAATCCGACTCATTTGCATCCCTATCCCCCACCACACACAAAGCAACCCAAAAAAAAAAACTACTCTGCCAAACATCACTGGAGGATCCTAACATCCAATCATTGGATTTTTTTTTCTCCTAACCATTCACAAAACACAATAGATGGTCAGATTATCTGATAAGTTTTGGCCCAGCAAAGCTGTTAAGCCGAACCCTTACAAATGACTCCTCCCATCTACCATGAAAATATGCCACATGTACAGCATAGATTGGTTTATATTATACTGACAGGCATTCCTTTATAAGAATAATTCAAACCTTAAGAGTTTCCCGAATAAAACAAGTGACATATGATAAAAAGAGTGTTGTAACAATGTAACCTTGAAAATTTCAACATAAAACAGGTATTTGATAGAACTGAGTTGAAGCAATAGCAACTTTGTTTAGGATCTATTACGTTTATCCTAGGAGTACAAGAAGCTTTTAATGTCAAATCAAGGAAGAACACTCCCCCCAATCTTGAACAAAGCTAAACAGAAAATGAATTCAATTTTAAATAAAATATTAAAACCACTCTGCATGGTTCTCTAATTTAACACCAATGTCATCATTCCAAGGAATACAAAAGGAGTCCAGCGGTTTTAAGTCTTTACCTGGAGAAGATATGTAAGCTTTGAATTTCTGAATGGTACATGGTCCTCTTTCTTTGCAATGGAAAATATAACGTCACTCAAGGACGATAAACTTTTGTTAATAGCCTGATTATTATAAGGGAATTAGCAATTTAATTTTAAAAGAATAAAGATACATGTTGAATAAAAAATAATCAAAGCTATTGGTGCCAGTAAAAATACCTGAGTTTCTTTAAGCCTGTCCCCAGTTGATCCACTCTTAGAGAGTCGTTCACTACCAGCAAGGTCGATGAGGTTTAGTACACCCTGAACTTGTTGTTCGGTGCTCTAGCAAACCAAGAAAATGCATAAGTAAACAAACACATTTAAATTGTAAATAGAACCAACAAAAGAATGTATACCTCATTGACTCCTGATATCCGCAAAGTGAAGACAAAATGACTTCTTGATGATTGCTCATTCATTTGAGTCTTGCCAACAGACCTGAAAGAAAGCATCACCTATAACCTTTGCCATGCGGAACTTCTCTTAAGTTTTAAGCAAAGTACAAGGACCTTTAAGAAAGGATGGTGCAAAGAAAGTTATATATGGAATATATAAACATTCTACTTATATATCCTCCTATCACTAGAATACTAAATAGGTTACTTAATCCCATCACAATAGGAAGTGAATGTTTCTAATTTTGTTAAAAGAGAAAGATGGAAGAATGCACATAACATCCTTTGGGGACTTATTATGTGTGGAATTTCATACCTTCATCAAATTTAACAAACATTGGCTTCTTTCAAATATGATAATGTAGTATATTTCTCACAGATGTACACATATATACACATCAAGTGCATAACACAATAAAGATAGCAACCATGGAAGCAACAAAATACATTAAAAAGGTACATTTTCAAAGCTATTACCTGCTTTGTGCTGCCTGGCGTAGAAGAGAAGAAACCTCTTTGATACTACAAACATCTACAATAGTGAGATCCGAGACATGTGTGTTGCCATTTGCATCATGTTTAATTGTATACTGCTTGGCAGATACACCATTCTCTGTCCGTGATATGTCTGGACCGCCAGATCGATTTGTTGATAGTAAATCACGGATTGTCTCATTGTATATCTCCAACATTGAGGCCTATTTATGTAGTTTAAGAACCTAATTAGAAACCTCGTCAGGCATTTAACAATGTATAAGAAACATATTAACAGCAAGAATTAACATTTAACCTGCATTTTGTATTTCCAACCCTGGGATAATAGTGATTGGCTAGTTTGAAATATTTGTTCCAAAGAGCGAGGTATCAGCCCTTTCTGCTCCAGGGTATCTGGCGTACCCATCATGGTATAGGTTTTACCTGAACCTGTTTGACCATAAGCAAAAATGCAAACCTGCCAAAAATCCAAGAACTACCATTCATTTGGAATCAATAAAATAGCATTTTCAATTCTATTATGGCTAATGAAGAACTTTTCATTCTTAATTCTTGGCTTCAGGATTCCTATATAATTTATTATTTTGATTCTTAGACATGCTGCTACTATGGTAGCAATAGGAATTTTCTTGTCCCTCAGTTTTTTCCCCTTTTTACAGTCATACCTCATATAATGAATCATTTTCTTTGATAGGTATATAACAGAACTATTAGGAGTTTAGGACCAGTGATATCCAAGACAAGTCATATGCACTTGTGCAGTGGGTATATTGAGATATGTTAAATTCTTCATTTTAACTACAGGCTTAGATCCACACTTCAATCTTTATAAAAAAAGAACAACATAAAATCTTTCTCTTGTTTACATTAGCACAAAGCAATTCTCAATATCATAATAATTTGGAGTTCCACCAGCTGAATGAGTCAATCCCAAGACCATATCCATCACAAACACAATACCCCAGCCATAAGAACAGAAAACCATAAAGAAGTGGGGAAAAAAATAAAGAAAAGAAATGCAAGGAATCACCTTATAGCCGTCAAGGGCACTCTGCACCAGCTGCGAGATTTCTACAAAAACATCATCTTGGGATGCCTCATGTGTAAATACTTTATCAAATGTGAAAGGATGTTTTTGCCCTGCCCAGCATTAAAAAATTCAATTATAATCTTGCTAACATAAGCACAACAACCCAATAATGAAATCATCGATGGAACCAAACATGCAGTTAAACTTTATTTAGAGGGTGAAAAACAAATAAATCTGTATTTACCACTTTGCATCAAGTCAATGCCCCGACCAAGGGCTTCTATCGATGTAGGATAAGAAATAGCTGTCATTTCTGTTCCAGCACCATCATCCGGTAATAAGGGTCTAACTCTGCAGAAAACTCGGATGTTCCCTTTTAGCTCCTACAATTTAGAGAGTTCAATGAAAATCAAAAGAAAAAGAAAATGCCTTGCAACAAACAAAGGTGCAAGTGTAAGAGTGTTACCAGTATGGTATTATGCAACTTCTTACGTAGCTTCTCTCCTTCAATAATTTGAAGATCCGCTTCTGCCAAACGATTTTGTAAGTCCTCAACGACTTTCTTCTGCTCTTCAAGCCCTGTCCTTGTCTCCAAGGCGGACAAATCAGCCCTCTAAACAAAGGGATATCAGTAATCAATCAGCATTACTCTATAGAATGCAGTGCATCCAGGAAAATCATTACACTATAGAAGTTAAAAAAGTAAATGATAGACCGTTTAACCTCCAAACCCCAACATGCCCTGTCAAGTGTCAAACTAATCATATGCAATATATCCTTCACACGTAGCATTACCTGCAGTTTCTCATTTGCAGCTGCTAATTGGTACTGCAATACCCGTATCTGTTCTCTCTGAGAAGAGCATGTGTCCTGCAAAAGCGCCCAAATACCATAAATTTACCAATACAAGGATGGGGTTAAATTTGTGCAAGGGAATAAATGGCACCAACAAACCTCTAAAGCACTTGATTTTATCATCAAGTTATCCAACTCAGCAGAGGATTTTCCAGTATTATCTTTGTACTTCACTAGCTCAGCTGCTAAAGTCTGCACCTGTAACAGTTGGTGATCACGATCATCCCTCACTTGTTGAAGCTCTCCTCTAAGGCATCCCACTTCATTGATTAATGCTTCCTTTTGCTTGATAGCCTCTTCTTGAAAAGCCTGAAAGATAATCCATGCATTACTTTATAAAATTAGAAATATTTAATGAGTGTATTAAATCTAAACCTCTAAACAAAGCACCTAGTTGTACTCATAATGCACATAAGCCAAGTTTAATTTCTGAATTACCCCAATCTAATGAAATTAGAACCTTACCAATACTAGAAAGAAATATGGTTAAATGTAACTGAATTGTAATCCTTATCAATTGTATATGGTAGTGCTGACAGTAACAGAGTGTTTTACTTGGTTATATACACACATTCAATCTGATAAAAGAAGGAAAAAGAGAGAGACTGGAACACTGCTACTAGATTTGAGGAAAAGCCAAATGATGAGAAAAGCAAGAGAGAAGTTGACTTTAACTACCATAGGTCTTTAACTAAGCACGTAATCAAGCTTAGGTCCTTGTACAAAACTTCGATCATTCTGAGTAAAAAGACAAATCAACAGAGCCACATTATTCTGCTATGCCATTTTCCACCTGTACACATTTCTCACTCTTCAATGCATTGTTATATTTCTTAAAAATCCTGATGAGAACTGATTTCCTTTTATACTTGTTTCATATTTTGGCTTCCGACATCCTAAAGCCTTGAGCAGTCAAGAGGCTTTCATTCCAGGATTCATTTTCATCTACAAGCCCTTCTTCAGTTAAGATCCAGATTAAATAAAGAGAAAGGTGTGTTGCAGAAACTACCAAACAAAGCTATATATATCAACCAAGGATATTGTCATTGTTGGCCATCCAAGTAAGAGGGCAACATGGGAAAGTCAAAACTCTAAATGTCCTGTAATGGTTGGTCCGTCAAAGTTTAATACAAAAGATCACAACCAGTGTGACACATACCAGGACAATCACAAAGCTAACTATATCATGTAGATGTGATATAAAGATGGTGTTAAATCTATACATCAAATGGTAGTGCATGCTTTGTACTCAAAGTGCACAACATAAGACATGTTGAACTTATGTGACAGCAACATCATATATACACAAATAGATTATGTTCAAAAGTATTTGAATCATAATGTTTAATGGTAAGTTAAGATTTACTTCCAGAAATGTATTAAACACACTAGTAAATTGTATAATAAATGGTAGAGGAACTAATCTATCTTCTATCCTATGATGCATGCTCTGTGTGTGTGTTTGTCAACGGGAGGACATCATTTTCAAAACCTATTTAAACAAATAATACCCTTGCTTTTTTATGTCTTTAAAACCAAGATGATAGTATTTTAATTTTTTAATGTTCTTTTTCCCCATTCATCTTCTCTCTCTCTCTAACCCAGAGGTAATGTTTTCCAAGAAATTTGGAAATTTATCTGCTTCATTCCCCTGTTGCAAGTGTATTCTCAGATTTTCAGTTAAAAGATGTGGGAAAATTTGTGTCGTTGGGCTCCCATGCATGTATTTTTCAGTTACATTAAACTAAAAAAATTACAATTTCAGGCTCCTGTGTTTCAGGACCTTACCCAATACCTACATAGATTTAAGCCATGGAATGGATGCCAAAAGAAAACACCAGCAATGAAACCCTAACCCTATAATTGAAGAATCTGATGCTTCACTGTGGAATCATCTCTTGATTCCCTTGTCTCAAATCCTACACCAATCTCTCCAAGATCTGATAGCTGCAATGCAAGATTGTGCCACAGGGTTTGTTGCTACAACTCAGAACAGTTGAAACTAAGGGAGTGCTAGGATAAGAGGTAGAGCTGGTAAACTTTTGCTCAAGAGTATCATGGTATTGGAGAGAATGACTAGTTTCTTGTTGGGGGGGAGGGGGGGTGTTGTTCACTAATATGAAGAAACCAATGGAGGATAGCAAGAAGTTACTAAAAGTTCCCACAGCATCAAAAAGGTTTTACTCTATTAAAATATCTGATAGATTCTTGTCTGCTTCTATCTTTAACCTGCACATTAAATTTATGCTATTTTTCTCTGTTACAAATTCACTTAACAACTGATTTAATGTTATATCTATTTAAATTTAAAAAGAAAAAAAAAATTACTCCATGAAAAAAATGGTATTTGCAATCAATGAAACCCATAAACTTTAAAGAGGTTTCTAGCGCTAAACATGGAATTCATGGGCAAAAGAAAACTCTGTTGGAGAGACACAATTCTTCCATATATTCATATTATTGGGGTCAAGAAGTATCCTTCAGAACCGTAAAAGACATGCTCAACTCCTCAAGCTCCACAGAATCCAATGTTTTCTGAGTGTTGTTCATCATCACAAAATACTCACGTAAAAGTTCTGCAGTTACTATTGCAGCCTTCCCCTCATTCTGATTGTCATTGTTGTTCCCCATCATGTCAAACATCATCTTTCTTTTCCAGACTGATACATTGTTATTAATTAAAAGATAAAAATGTTCACAAATTGCCTCTTACATGTCATAGAAGATAAGGGGTAAGGATATTTTTTGTCCAACAAAGTTTGAAAGGATTCTATACTCCCCTTGAATGCAGGTAGGTAAGCATTCTCAGATATTGTGAGAAAGAGAGAGGGGGGGGTGAGATATTTCAGACCTCTACTGAATTTTAAACAAGTTAGATGTTAAAAATAAGCAGAAACAAATCCCCAGTCGGACATAAACATGTAAAGGTCCTGAACCAAGCTCCCAACTGCCAAGGCCATTATGAAAATTCTGAGAAAATAGATGTAAAACTGTTTTTTTTTTAATTCTGCAAACTGCCTTTTTTAACCCCTATATAATTTTCATTATCTTTAATTAACTGTCTTGAATAAACTAATGAACCCTGAATTTCTTCTTTACATGTTTTGATTTTACAAGTCACATTTTGGCTTCACATGGCCAGAAGCCTACAATTAGTTAAGACACTTCATTTTAGATATAATCTCACATGTCCAAATGCTTTAAGAGACTTTCTTTCTTGAATCTAATAATGAAAACTGAAATTCTTGTTTACATGTTTAATTTATTTGGTCTAAATTGAATAAATATATGAGGTTCCCAATAAACTTTACTACAGATCTTCTGATGGTCATTCCAAATAAACTGGGTTCACACAAATATAAGCTAGTAAAATACTCATGGATAAAAAATAAAAAAAGAGGTGGGTTGGAGCACAACAACAGGGCCTTCAATGATTAATTGGAGCCCTCTCACTAGGAGTGTAGACAAGCAAAGGAGAAAATTTTGCCTTGGGCTATGAGATATAAAGGACATGAAAATATAGGGAAAGGGGAACGCCCAAGGGATTGGAAGTACATAATCAGGGTATGATGTAAAGTGAGTTCCTCTTCAGACTGATTTGTACGGTTTTGATATGGACGTGCCTGCCAGGTTACTCTTGGATATACAGCTCATAGAGTACAACTTTATATGGGACTGGTGCTCAATAAGGGTAAATTTCGATATTGTTGGTCTACTTTCTGGGGTAGAGAGCGCTGTTCGTTGAGTTGTTCTGTTGGTTTCAGGTGCTGTTGCGGGAGGTTTGTAGATCTTTTGTAGTTCACCGTCCAGGTGAACTTTTCTGTCCCCTTTCTTTTTCTTGATATTAATGATGTGCTTACCATTTCATCAAGAAAAAAAATTTTGTGGGGATCGCTGGTCCCCTTGATAAAATCTATTTCATGTATAATATATATGTATATACACACGCACAATAAGAAGAAGAAAAGCTCTGAATCATTTTTCAAAATATGGGCTTGAGCCCTTGATGAACAATTGCAATGCAGAACTATTGGTCCTGGAATAGAAGCTTAAAAGAAGCCAATAACACCATCGCCATCATCATCATCTCAAATCCTTGACCCATCAGTCATACAGATCATGTTTTGGCATTCCATTCTGTCCAGGAAAATATCCTCCATTGAAACAGGTGCTAAAAAACAACCAAGCCAAAAAAAGGGAGCAAAATGGTGCTATTTTAATAATGCCATTTCTCATATTATAAGAAACTCTACCAGAACCTTGATATTACATATGACTCAGTTGAAAATTAATTAAGCTTTAAGATGAAAACTTCACATGCGCGCATTGATAACATCACGAAGTCGAACATTATTATAATACATCATCTCCAAATTCTTTGTTAAGAAACAAGGGGAAAGAACAAATCCATGTGGAGAACAAAAATATATAGCTGTAAACAAATAATGATCACAAAGAGACTTACTCTGGATGAAGTTAACTGATCCTGTAATGAATTATAGTGACCCCTTAAGGTGCTGAGATTCTCTACTATTACAGCTTTTTCCTTTTCTACACGTTTGAGGGTCTCATTCGTCGTCGCAACCTCTGTTTGAAGTTTGCTATTGTATTGCTGTAAGCTTGTGTTATACTCTTGTAATCGCTTATACATATCATTAACAGAGGCTAACTGCAGAATCCAACACCATCAGATGGAGATATTTATGAGGGTATTCTCAGGTAAAATATTAATAAGTTATAAGCAACTGGAGTTACAGGTTTTGTATTACCTTCTGGTAAGCATTTGACTGGTCTTGCATAACTTTTTTGAGCTCTTCTGATAAAGAAGCTTGCCACCTCTCAGCAGCAACTCTAGCATCCTTTTCTCTTCTATGATTGTCAACTGCAGCCTGGGTTTCAAGTTGCAAACAGGATTAGTTTCAAATCAATTACAAAACAAAATGAAGAATGTCATAAACACAATCCTTTTATCAAAGAAAACAAATTAATGAAAACTTATTTACCAACTTATCTGCTTCTTCCTTAGTAAATTTTGCCTCTAAAGAAGCATAATTTTTCCTTAACTCCGCAATAATTGTATTCAATTCTTCTTCCTTGCATTTCATCTGCAGCTCTAAAAAAGTAAGAGCATACATCAGTCTATAAAATATGTAATTGTTTTCAAGACTATATAAACAAAGGACACCAAAATTACCGGTTTCAGTGATCTTTCTCTCAGCTGATTCTAACATATTCTGAAGCTTCCTCTGCTCAAGGACATAGCTTTCCTCAACTTCTTGAAACCACTTGATGCAAAGCCTAAGCTTCCTTATATACTCAGTCATCTGCTCACATTTTCCCTGCAAAATCAAAAGAAAAAAAAAAAAACCAAAAATCAAAACCAAACCACATCCAAACCACCAACGATAAAGATTATTCCAACTACCTTGTAATCAAATTTCGCCTTCCCTTTCATCTTTTCATTCAAGAGTGCTTCCACATCCTCCTTCGTAAACTCAATGCCGCTGCAATCAGAGCCGGCACTACTGGCCGGATCGGCGACTGTAATAAGATCGTGACCAGCATTCACCACTGCGAGAGCCTGACGGGTGCGGCCGCTGTTCGCCGGTCCTACCATCTTTCCTGATCTGATCTTCCGACGATGATTGTCGATTAAAATCTCATCGAGGTCACCTTGAATCAGAGATGACACTGAAACCCTAGAAATGTTGTGGAGAAGAAGGGGAGGGAGAATAAATGAGAGACCCTAAGAAAAGAAAAAAGGGGGGAAATCAATCCTTGCATTTAAAGGAGAGAGAGAGAGAGAGAGAGAGAGAGAGGAGGAGGAGCGTTGGTTAAAGAGGGCTTGTTCAGCTTTGTGGAAACCAATTAGAAACAGAGAGAAGGATTTAGAGATGGAGCTTTCGGTTTGGTTCTTGTGGGCCCATGGATTGCATTTGAAGCTACGAAGCAGGAATTAATGTAGAGAAGCCGACAGAGAGACGTTTGAGAGGAAAAACTGAAGAACTGAATATCGAAATAAAATATAAGAACAAAAAAAAAATCTAGGCCTGCATCTCTTTCTCGCTATCAGTTCCTGTCACTCTCACTGCTCTCCTTCCCCGGAGAGTTTGCAGTGAAACAGAGGACGGCCGGCCGGGCCTGTGCGATTTTTATTTGTTTATTATTATTTGGTTAGTTTATTTTTATTTATTTATATTTTTAAATGGGATTCTGGCGGTATTGAGTGGATTTCTGTTAGATTGAGGTTTGAAATACCTTTTCAAAATTAATTTTCTGTGACCCTATGTGACTGCGCTACAAGCTGACCTGTGGCGCGTATGGGTTAAAAGTGTAAAAAAATGCCCAGGGTCGAATTCCTCGAGTGGGTGAGTAATGCACAGTGGTGTCACATGTGAGGTAGTTAGGAGACAGGATTAGGTACGACAACTTAGAGAGTGGCTAAAGTTGGAATGACATTAGGGTTGACACATCAGCACAGAAAAAGTGATATACACTTTTTGGATCAGATGTGTCAGCCCTAATGTCATCCCAAATCACTTTTTGGATCTGATGTGTCAGCCCTAATGTCATCCTAACTTTAGCCTCTCTTTAAGTTGTCCTACCAAATCCTTTACAAGGTTTGTGACGGCTCCCCAGAAAACCGCTAACCTTTGCCCCCTAACTGGCGGCGGACACATCAGTCTGGTCCTGTGTCGTGCGGGTGTCAATACACAACATGTTGTAGACCCACGTGCTCATACTAAAAAATTTAAAAAGTAGGGCCTTTGCCCAAAAAGAGGCACTAAATTCAAAAATACATGTGTCAGTCTCTGGTGTGGTCATAAAGGGTCACAAACACTTTTTGGTAATACAACGTTTGTTTTATGTTAATATTTATGAATTTAGCAATTGATTTTTTTATTTTATAAATTTTTTTACCAAAATAAGACCTGACACAGGGAAACTCAGGTTTAATATGATTATAATTACTTATAAAATTATTTATGATTAAAATTAAGTAAAAGAAAAGGGGTGAAGAAATAAAAATGAACAAAGTCTTAACCTTTCCATTTGGAGTCTTTCATATTTTTTGGAGGGATTTGACTGCCTGCCTTAATGAGTGCTTGGTCCACTGGGCATCAACGGGTGAGCACATCGGCACTGAAAAATGATTTACACTTCTTTTTTTTTTTTTGGGCGGGGAA
>JAOXJP010229412.1:0-10955 GCA_025762735.1 Platanus orientalis | reverse complement strand
TTGTATTATTCCAACTTTTAAAGTGTGTTTCTAACTATTGTTTGGGCCTTATAATTGTGGGAACCTACTGCCTTTCTCTTAAGCACTCCTGCACCAATATGAGTGCTTGTGATTTAACGAATAGATAGAGTGGAATGTCAGTACCATAGTTGTAGGGAAGCTTGGTACAAGGTGGAAAGCTCGCTTCTTGTGGAGCTTGTTTAGGAAACTAATTCCATTCCACTTCCCCATGTAGTGGGAAGTGCACTTCCCAAATGTGGAAAGCATGGTTAAGCAAGTGAAACGAGTGGAAGCCTTTGGAGAAGTGAGCAGAAACGTTTAGAGAATTGACTAGGAAGTGATCCAAAAAACAATATTATATTTTATTTAATGCAAATCCTATGCTGGTAGCATTGAATAAAATATTATCTATGAGATTTAGTAATGATTTTATAGAGGAAAACAAGATTTAGTATTGAATTTATTGTTTATATTATTTTATTCCAATCTAATAAATAAGATTCAAATCTATACAAGGTTTTCTATAGTCTGATTCTAAGAACATCTTATGCATGGTAAAATTTAAGGTACTTAATAACAAATGGTTTGCATATTGATTTATATGTCATGATCTTTGTACTTACATAGTATAGCTTTAAGGTTTTTTTGTTCTTTCTTTTAGTTTATTCACTTTAATGCATTGTAGTTGAAATTATTGATTATAACTTAGAGTAATTACTTTATTATTGTTTTCCGCTTCTCACTTCCCAAGGATTTATTGAGCCTGACATCCCACTTTCGTTTCTCGCTCTAGTAACTATGGTCAAAACATGATTCATGTGGCCAACCCCAAGTAGGGGATAAGTCTTTGTTGAGTTTTTACTATGCGATTTAAATTCTAAAGACAAAATTGTTCATCATTCGTAATACTCAAAGTTATGTTGCATCATGGGTCTCTGTCAGAATATGACATGCATATGGAGTATTAGGTTTCACAAACCTTTTTTAAAAAGGTTTGTCGGATTTGGCGGTATATGTAATAATGTAGAAGAAAATAATTTACATCCAATGATAGGCATTGTGATGTTAATTTTGTCATGCACCGATATCAAAGTTCATAAATAAATGTGACAATGTTATTTTTATCACGAAATTATTTATAGGAAGAGATAAAACTCAGTGCATAGTCAATGTTAATTTACATTGTGCAAGTACAGAAGAAGAAAAAGAATTCACATGTTGCTTAAGAATCTGTGCTCAATCTTTCTCGTGTTCAACATAGGTATTTTATCCATTTAGAAGAGGCTGTGCAACATAGGGTGAGAAAACTTTTTTTTTTGTTCTTTATTTTGCACCTTTCAGCAAAATACAGATCAAGGATGGGGCATGATTCTTGGGTCTGCCTGGTTCAGTTTGTTGTATGGTTATTAGGCATTTTTCAGTTTTTCATTTTAACTTGAATGACAACTTAGACTTGGTGCACATAGAGGGGAGTTTGCAGTCCATGAATAATGTTGATCTAATCCATTGACATCCCATACACCTCTGACATCATAAGCATTTGTTTGAGTGGCTTCTGGTGCTGCTCCAGTCCGAATAGTTAGGTGAGTCCTTGTTGCCTGATGTGGACTTGAGACATTTAAGCTCTAGTCATTTGTTGCCTGATGTCATCAGTACACCTATTTATTAGCTATGATGCAATGCTGTGTTTCTTTTTATCCATTTTATCCTCTCAGGGATTGGGTCTCTTACTCAAGTGTGCGGTAAGTAAAAAGCTCCAAGCAAACAACAAATCTTCTCTGATAATTATTGACTCCCAGAAATGTTATCCATTGGTCACTGCTTATTGGCAGAAATAGATGCCATTACTACTGCTATTTAATATTTTGGGAATGTCAAGCTTTATTCGTTTAACTTAAGTCTCAATTTAGGATGGATTTTATATCAAATGTCTAGTAATCATATTGTTCCGTCGATGCAAACTATATGGTTATTTTAAGTGAAGAATATATTTGCTAGATTATGTGGACATAATGCATTTTTTTCTTCTATTTGTTTAATGTTAGCTTATACCATTTTGCTCCTCTCTGCAGTCTTATTTACGATGAGTTCAATCTAAAGAGTTATATATTCTTTAGTCTGCATTTGGTAGATCGTGGGTAGTATTTGGAGTGGAACAGGGGAGGCTAGGAGTTCAATATTCTTTATTCTGGCCATTGGTGGAGGTATATTTGTAGTTTCTTGCATATGATTTCATTTTAGCACACGCTTGTAAGTGATTTTGGAGAAGCAGACACAATTTTTACTCTCAAGGATAACTTGTGTATATTTCAAGTTTTCAACGGACCAAGGACATTGCATAGGGAGCACACAAAAGGTTGTAGGCCAAAATTGCTAGCTTTCATGTGCTTGCCAGATCTGTAACTTGAGCTTTTTGCTGGCATCACAATTGTACATTCTGTTTACCAGTTTACTTTGTTGGTGTATCAAAAGAAGTAATTTTTTTGAGCTTATGTTTTTTTTTTTTTTACTTCTCGACCTCCCACCTACCCTGAAAGGTGGGTGTAAATTTACCAGGCATCAAATAATTGATTCTGGAAAAAAAATATGTAGGAAATTACCCTGGAAAAAAAAAGAAGGAAACATGCGTCGATGAGTTTTTGGCATACTCATTTTATGCGTTGTATGATTGGTTCATGTATTTGGTAATGATAGTTTTGTAATATCCTAATTTTTTAGAATAGTTGTCATCATTTCATTTTTTTTTTAAAATACCATTTCATGTACTGTAGTCTTTCAGCATGTAATTGATTGATCTTTACTCCCCTTTATGTATGGCCTAAATTGTCAAGAGTTAACATTTTACTTTAAGAACAGCCAAGGAGGTGCTTGAGTTTGGGATGATCTGGATGTGTGACCAGTGTAGTTACTCTGCTCGGTTGTAAAGAAGACGCATTTTCAAATATCCTCTTTGTATTGAATATGTGTCCGTCTTTACATACCGCAGCTAACTCTCTTATTTTTTTGGGGGTAAGGAGTGTAAGTTCAATTTCATTCCACAGAATTTTCCTCAAGATTACAAATATTTATTGCTAGAATGGAGGGTATCCTTTGAGGGTAGGGTGTACCATTCCATTTTAGAGAAATCCGTGGGGTGCTTTGTTGCAGTTTCTTGGAACAAATGAAATGGTCACCTGAGGAAGGAGAACCATACTACGGTAATCCTAGACAATGTTCCAAAGTCTCCGGGGAATTGGAGCATGACGATCATTGAGAAGATTCTCTATAGGGCTACTACTCTAGTATATCTTCTCTGGTCTTATAACCAAGGGGTTTTGACATAAGGCTTTGTTTGTTTACATTCGTCTTCTTCTTAGCTGTCTTATTAGTGATTGGAGAATATGAAAAGGTGGAGTGGTCTCCAACTTGCTTTCTGCAAAGGAAGGTCACTATCTCATAAGTCAAAAAGTGTAGAGATTCGAGGAACCAATGTCCCCTCTTTCTGTAAGTTCGATCTTATCTCATTCCAACACTCGGCCCGTTCATTCTTTTCCTTTTCAAATTTATGGTCTGAGCCTGAGGGGAAAAGATTCGTTCTCCGCTTTAGGCCATCATTTGAATAGTCATTTTGGAGTCTTTCTCCACCTCAGGTTAAAACCGCTGGATTGGAATATTTTATCCTTAGAATTTTTAAGATTAAGGCTGCAAAGTTTGGACTATAACCCTGAAACAAAACCGTGGGGTTCAAATTTTTTACTTCATTGCACACTATAGAACGTTAATTATCTTATCAATATATAGATAAAAGGTTGCTTTAAATTCTAATGTCCTCATGATGACTCTAACACGATACTTCTTATGTGAAAGTACCTCTATTTGATAAGATAGAATTCGGTTTTCATTCCAAGCTCTTTCCATGTCCCTTACATAGTTACAGTGCAGTTGTTAATCATATTTACTGAATTTTTTTTTTTGGAGCTCCATGAAGTGGACGAATGTAACAGAACCAGAGCTCTCTCTCTCTCTCTCTCAAAAGGTAGGTTGGGTTATAATTGTTTACCCTGCATGTGGTTGGCATTTGGAATGAAACCATTTCATTTTGGTTTGCTGTAGTTACTGACTGCACGAGTCCCGCTGGATTGGTTTGTAGTCACCATCAAAATATGAATCATAACATAAATCATTTAATTATATGTATTAGATGATTTCTTTTCTAATTTTAGTTACCAAATCAATTAAATTCAAATGACTTCATTTTGAACCATTACTTTGTGACTTCAAATGCCATGGGAATTTAAAATGAAATGATATAATTACAACTAAACACGGCCTTAAAAATTTCTTTATCTATAAACTGTGAAAGTCATTTGTTTTTCTTAATATTGGTAATAAAATTTCAGATCCCTCTTGACAGAGTTTTAGAAGTGATGTAGACTACTCCTGCAAAAGCCAATATTTTTTCGTGGGGATTTATAAAATATACTGAAGCTTTACAATCCAGGGTCGTCGACCCTTTTGCAGAAACTCTAGGAGTCTTTTACCCTAGAGCATAGATCCTTAATTTTGGTTATTCTTGATTTTATTCTCTAATTGTTGAGAAAAATAATTCCAATCCAGTTGTTTTTGCACGGGTCTCCCATCATGGCCCAGTTCACCTGTTGGAGGTACACTTTTGTCAGGGGAGGTCATGGGTTCAACCCGGGTGCAAACTTAGCCTGGCCAGCTCAGGTCAAGTCCTATTTGAGGATCGGGCTACCCGGTTTAGGACACTGATGAAACTCGGATGAATTTGATCAAGATTTACGTCCAAAGCTTGACTCAGGATCCTTTGCAGTAAGTAAAAACTACGGTAATGTGGAATGATTGACAACAAAATTTTAAAACTACAGCCCATATTTTGTTGGAATTTTTTTTTTATACGTGTTGCACATTTTAAGAACCAATGCACATTAACATGTTTTAACTTACTATAGAGGATCCGGACTCATGGTTGAATCTTCCAATGGTGGATTGTAATTCCTTGCATGTGAGCTATGTGCTCTGATGGTACTTCTTAAGCAACAAGCAGCAGGTTTGATACACGACTGACGGACTTCTAAAAGAGAAAACTCTCCTTTTTCTGGAGAAAGGTACCTCTAGGATAATCTCTTTAAGCCTTTACATTGATGATATTTTTCACCCACAAAATAGTGAAACATTAGGTAGTTTGGATGAAGTGTAAAGGTTCATCAATTCTTTCAGATGCACTGATGTTTGATTCAGACTTCCATGGTTCTCTCATGCCTGTACTCCCATTCTGGGTGTTAGGAAATTACAGCGTTCTCTGTTCTCTGAGATAGCCAGATAAATGGCAGAGCAGCATCAGGCATCTCTTGGTATGAGCTCGCTGGCATACAACGATGACTCCATCAGGCACCCCCATTTACCATTTAGTGACTCCAATGTCCAAACAGAACTGCCATGCTTGTAAGACTTGAACCAAATAAGTCACTATCATGTCCTCACTGAGACGTTTGGCTTGGTTCGGAGCTCAGTTCATTATGACCCTAGCTTGAGCCTTGTTCAAAGCTCACCGAGCTGAGCTTGAGCCTTGAGTTGAGCTAGTTTCCTAAATGAACTTTAGCCCTGCTTCACTAGCTCAGCTCCTATATATATATACATTATTCTTATCATAAAATTTATTCTCTTAGGCCCAGTCTGGTTGCCATGAAAAGATTTTCTCATGACAAAAATTTTTCAAAAAATCATTTTTAAGCTGTCTGATTGATTGCCAAGACAAGTTGTTTTTTTCATATTTTTCTTATGATTTTTTTCTTTCCTTTTCTTGTGGGATTATCTATTCTGTTCTTTTCTACACAATTCATAGCAACCAGACTGGCCTTAAAGATTTTAATAAAAAATATTTCAAGATCCCTAGAAAACATGTCATTGGGGCCCCCAAATGATCAGTTGCAGCAAATGTTGCTGTAGCTTTTAAGTAGCATGAGCAAAAAGAACACAAAAAGACAAAAACCCCATTTTTTTTTGGCTGTGCTACTTAAAAGCTACAGAAAATTTGCTGCAGCTGATCACATCTCGGCCTGTTTCAACAAACTGTAGTTTGGGCTAATGAACCATTAGGTTGTTGGGCCTACCTCAAAAAATCTACTTTTAGGCTTTGACAACTTGAGCAGAGCTTGTGCTTGGTACCTCAGACTTGTCAAGAGCCTGAACCGACCGAGCTTTATTTTCGTGTGACGAGGCTGAGCTGAGCTAAGCTAAGCTAAGCTCATTGATACCCTGGGGTTTTTGTTACCTTAGTTTTGAAGCAATGCGGGAGTTTCTAGGAAATGTCAGGGATATGAAGGTGCATTAGGCTTCATCTCAAAGAAAATGCGGATGTGGAGGATTTCTATGAATGAGCACCTTCTCTTTCGTTTTGGGGTGCGAGTAAATTTTAAAGCCTTCTCTTTAGGAGGGATGTTTGTATCGAACTGGTGATGGAAAAGCTTTTCTGTGCATAACGCATGCCGCACCTCCCTCATCCCTGTTCCCAGACTGCCATAAGGGTTGCTTGGCTCCTTCCTGACCCACATTCCTATAACAAATTAAATAAGTTTGAACCCATTTTTTGGGGGCTTGGATTATGTGAGAACGAATCTCGTGAGAACCGTGAAAACGGCACCAGAGGGGCTGACGCATCAGTACTGAAAAGTGATGTGCACTTTTTAGGGGGCACTTATCACTTTTTTGAGCTGATGTGTCCGTACCCTGATGCCGTTTTCACAGTTCTTACAAGATTCGTTCTCACCTAATTTTTAGTGAATTTTTGGGAGCTGAGAGAGCATCCTATGAAACTCAAATTGGAAAAGATTAGATACAGAAATCAGCTTTTCCTGATGTATTAGAATGGCATCAGGGGTGAACACATTAGCATTGAAAAGTGTTGAGTCAGTGTTTTGTATTCAACTGTGCGTAACATGTAATTCATAAAAAAAGGGTGGTTTTTGGGATTTGGGGTAGTTTTGGGTTTTTAACCCAATTAACGTGTTAGGGTTTTTGTGGGATTTCTATATAATGTTTATTTTAGGATTTTTCGGAAGTGGAAGAGAGGTGAGAGGGAAGAGCTAATTTAGTGTTGGAAGTTCTTTTTTTGGGTTTTGTTTTAGGTTTTACTTTTGGGTTTGAAAACTCGTCGTTGTACGTTTTGTACTTTTTTTTATTCTCCGTTTTAGTGAAATTATTGATCATCTTCACCCATAGATATAGATAGGTTTGCTGAACCACATTAAATATTGTCTCTTGTGATTGTTTTTTGTCATTTTTTGTTTTCTCATTTTGTTTTCGTGCATAACATACTTGAATCCGATATAACAACAACAAAAAGCAACCATATCCCAATTATTTGGGGTCGGCTATATGAATCATATCCGTCATTCCGCTCTGTTTAAGGCTTTATATGTTGTTAAATTACAAGCTGTCATGTCCCTCTTTATTACCTTTACCCAGGTCAATTATGGCATTCCACTAGTCTTTCTAGCACCTTCAACTTGTATTGTCTCACTTCACCTCACTGGTGCAATTATTGGTCTTTATTGCACATGTCCAAACCATCTCAATCGACTTTCTCTCATTTTATCGCCTATTGACATTACCCCTAAACTCCTACGAATGAATTCATTCTTATTGATGCATACTTGAATCCGATCCGTGTGTTTATTTCTTTGTATTGCTTTTGGCACAATGAAAAGTGATAAGCACCCCCCAAAAAGTGAATGTCACTTTTGGACACTAATGTATCAGTTCTTTAATGTCATTATAATACATAAAGGAAAAATTGATTTATGTACCTAATCCCAGCCCAACTCAAACAAGAGGGAAAAAAAGCGAAAAATATTATCCTTTCTTATAGTTTACCCATTTTTATTGGGCCAGTGGATCATGGATGAGAAAAAAACTATTAATTTTTTTTTCTTTTAACGATAGTTTTAGCATATACGGTAAGATATAAATACATATTAAACAATGATATCTTTGGATAAAATTTTATTTTTTGTGGGGTTTTTTTTTTTTTTTTAAATGTTGAATGCAATGCACCATTGAATCCTCGGCTTCCAAATCATACATGAGCAATTTCAATTGGGATGTCCACAAATAATTTTGTCACTTCAAGAGACATACACATAACCCAAAAAATGAAAATCACTACTTTTTAGGTATGTGTACATCCCCTTAAGCCCACAAGATTATTTGTGGACAGGAGACATCTTTTGACAATAAAAATGGTTCGAGTGGACAATCTTTGGACCTTGGTCATCTAAGTGCTAGAATTCTTTTATTGACTCTTCCCCTTTTTTCTTCATCATATTCTTCTTGTGACCATCCTGGTAAAGAAGAAGAATGCAATGAACAAGAGATCATAGAGAATTTTGGCACAGAGAGTATATCTTAGATGGGATGGGCCCCATTGGATCACTTTCAACATTTTTATTTGACTGTCCTAAAGAGAGTTGTAGATTTCGATGTTTCAGGGTGACCCTTTGTTGGATGTGGATCCAGAACTCTGTAGTAGCGTCTGTGCAGTAATCTGAGTTTGAACCAATGCAAAGTGAAGTAAAAGCGTCTTGTGCATTTTATATTAACAAATATACCTTTTTCCACATTTGCATTGGTTGAGACAGGGATTTTGATTCAGATTTTTTAGCTCATCAAGAGACCTATTAGAGGGCGGCTTGGATTTTATACGTCAACCCTATCCTCTCCTAACCTCTCCTAAGGGGTCAAATGGGGGAAAACATCAGCGTTGAAAGTGATCTGAACTTTTTGGGGGGCTAGTGTAAATCACTTCTGACTCTGATGTGGCCATCCTTGACCTCGGCGGAGGTTACAATTGGTGTAGAAAATCCTCGCCGACTAGAGGGAGTACTAGTGGCCAAGGATCAATAAAATTATGGCCCTGTTTGGTTGCATGCATATGAGAACAACGTTCCGGTCATTCTCAACACTCGTCAAGTCAAGCCTGTTTGGAGACGTTTCGGGGAGCTGCTCTTAAGCATGACTTGTGGTTGGGGGGTTATTTCGTTGCACAAAGAAAAGTTGCACTCCATTACTTAATCTCTGCATATTTTTTTCTAATGATGGAGAGGAATTTACCAAAAAAAGAAGGGGTGAGATCCGGTAAACTCTCACATTCTTACCACCCCCTTCATCGTTCCAATACATTCAAACACGATACACGTTACCCTTGTTTTTGTGCCAAGAACTTATGCTTAATAACTGTACATGCTGAGCACACCCTACAAGTACAATTTTGATTGGGAAAAAATTAGGTGAGAATGAATTTCATGAGAACCATGAAAATGGCACCAGGGTGAAGACACATCAGTGCCAAAAAGTGATAAGCACCCCCCGGCGCCGTTTTCATGGTTCTCACGAAATTCATTTGCACATAATCTGAGCCCTGTAATATCCGCACAGGCTGAGCACACCCTCCAAGTACAATTTGATTTGGGACTACTTAGAGGAGAGGATTGTCTAGAGTTGTAAGTAGCTCTACAGTTGGAATGGGTTTATCACAGCCATACATGTGGATTTGATTTGATACCGTTAAGATTTGAATTCAAATCACATGATTAGATTTGGTAGAGGGATTTCAAACTGTAAAAGATAGATAGGGCCAACGGCACCCATGAATACTAACTAAAGATTCTCCCTTCCCTTTGTATAAAGAACCCCCTCTCATTGGTATCATAAACAGTGGAGGTGTTTATTACAGCATTTATGATCGATTATAATGTGTAATCTATATTGAACGATGCCTTCCCTACCCCGTAGGGAAGTCATTCGCTCGAAAAAGTTGAAAGAAGAAAAGAAACGAGAGAGATTAAAAGAAGTCTCTAGTCACATTCACACGACACGCTAACCGACATTGGTTTCCACTCTCAAAAAAAAGTTGTATACAGAGTATTCACAGGCCGCCCATGACATCATAATATTCAATCTTTATCTAGTCCATGTAAACCACAAAATCAAAAGTAAAACAAAAAATCCTTCCAGGAGTCTAATCCACCGTCCTCTATGTATCTCAGCTGTCTTAGGAATAAATAGAGTTCGACTCATCTGTTTGTATAAATGCCAGAGAGAGAACCCACAGCCTTTCCTCTTTCCAGAAATAAAATTACGAATCAAAGCCACGCCCACGAAAATTCAAGTCCAACTATCCAAGTATCTGAATTCTGAAAGCAAGAGCAGGTAACGGGCGGCCCGGCACCTATAGTTGTTCTAACCCCCACCCAAACTGGGATATTAAATAATTGGGTTGCCTGCAATCCACCTATTGTTTTCCTATCTCTTTAAATTATACTTTACTGCTTGAGCACCATTTGTTTATGATTCAATTTCAAATATCATCTCTCTTTTTTGTAATTCTCGATCTCTACTTTCCTTCTCTCTTTACAGGGACAGGGAGCCAACAGTGTTGAAAATATTCCAGTCTCGATGGCGAGAAACCGTGGTGATGAAAACTGCGAGGACTCTGGTTTCAACGACGACGTCCAAGAAGAGGAAGAAGCACTGTCGCTCTGTGATCTTCCGGTTCAAGAAATAAAGGGAGAGAATCCGTCGCACAAGGAAGCTCAGGTAATCGAAGCTGAAGAAGAGTTTGAGTTTGGTTCATGGGGTGCCTCTCTTTTGACGGAATCGGAGATGTGTGCCGCCGACGACGTATTCTTTAAAGGCCAGATCCTCCCGTTACGACTCTCGGTTAGTTCCGACAACGGGTTAGCCGGGAGCCGGCAAGATAGCCGGAATCCTAGCAGATGCGCGTCGAGGTCAGAGTCCATGGAGCATAATTGGCCAGGTGGTTTCACCGGCGCGAGCAGCCGGAGCAGTAGTCTTAGCAGTCGCAACTCGTTGTCCAGCAGCACCGCCACCTCCACCACCTCGGGCAGATACAAGCCTAGAGTGCAGAACCAGTTTCATACCCACCAAAGCCCAAA
>JAOXJP010229411.1:0-10955 GCA_025762735.1 Platanus orientalis | reverse complement strand
CCCCCCCCCCCCCCTCCCACCAAAAAAAAAAAACAAAAAAACAAAAAAAAAAAAACAAAACAAAAACAAAAGCAAAAAAACAAAAACAAAAAACAAGGACTGTGATATTTATTGACAAATAAATAGGTTTTAGAACTTATTAACATTCTCTAAAATGTGTTGCCAATAATCCTGCAGTACTGAAATTACTAAGAACACCCAATAATTTATAAGATCATGCATGGAGTTTTTGAAATACCGAAAAGAAGCAACATAGGTGTAAAATTTTTAGTAGAAATTCTAGGTATGATTGCATGTCCAATAGGTTTAGCCAGTTTATAACATCAATGATTGAGAAGTGTAGGCTGGCTCGAGATGGGCACTGGCCCAAGCTCGTAATAATTTATTGGATATGATTTGGGCTTTAAGGCTTGGACTGAGCTCCACACAAATAGTCTTTAGGAATATGTTAAAGAGTCCATTCTGTTTTATATGCATATGCCTTTGCAAGTCGTGCATGTCATTAGCATTTTTGGCAAGTGTGTGAAAAGAGTATAAACCAAGTCATTAAAAAGTACAAGTTAAGAAGGCTCATATGTCTCCAAGTAATTTTTGTAACTTTATTTCAATATACCAATGGGTTGTTTTTTATATTTGAGCCTAATTTGCACTCTCCAAATTCATCTTTGAAATATTCTTTTATTTAATTATTTAATATCTTGTTTATTATTGTATGATTGTAGAAATGCATTAAGGAGTGAAAATGAAAAGGAAAAGAAAAAAAAGCAAATGGAACACATCGATGAAGCTATCCCGATTCATTGCTGAAGATTTGGAATCATATTTGGTAATCATCGACGAAGAACAAGATTAATTGGTAAAAGATTTTTTTGTAGTTTTGAAAAAGAATTTCAAATTAGAGAGGTGTAGACAATTTTTACTATAGAAGTTAATATGGAGGTCATTTGGAAATCCGTCTACTCTTTGGAAACATGTAAGAATCCCTTGTGTTGATGCATGGGACTTGGACTTGAAAGTAGTGCATGCCATTCATTGTAAAAAAAAGTTGATATTGTTTATGCAAACAATAATAGTGTATGCTGCAAGAAAAAAGAGTGAAAAATATGAGAAAGTAAGAAAAAGTAGGATTCAATAAAGAATGCAAGTCAAGAAGGCATCATTGTCTCCAAATTGGCTTTAACTTTCATTTCCACATACGTGTATCATTGTTTGCCTTTTACATTGGAGCCTAGGAGTTATCCATGGCCACTTTGTCGTACATCTTCAAATACAACTTTAAAATATGTACGAATAAATCAAACACAATGCTTTAAAGAAGCAAAGGGAAAATACATAGTAAAATTTGCATAGTTTTGCTGTATGGCTATGTTCTTGGGAGTCTGGGACGAAATTGGTGACTTTTATTAAAGAAAATAAAGTTACAAAGCTTAGGGTTCTTTCTTTCTCACTTCAGACATGAAAAGGAACGGATTCCATTTAACCGTAAAATGATTCCTAGACAGCATAATTATTGGGCACAAATATCGCAAGTGCTCACCATGATCCCCAATTAGGGTAAGGTGTATATTACATTTTTGGTGTTTGGTTGCTAATTAGTAGAATACAAGACACCTACTACGAATTAGTTTATTAATATATGATTAAAATTTTGTTACATTAAAAAAAAATTGTGGGGGGTGGGGGGGTGGGGCTAGAACTTAAAGCTCAAAAGTTTGAAAAATTATCAATTCACTTTAGGCAGAATTTGGCGATACAAAGGTAAGAAGAAATCATAACAGAGTACCTTTAATTTCTTGGAAAAGAAGTTTGGAGCAAAACTTAAAAAGACGAAAATTTAGAACATCATCTCATATCAACTGCTGCTCATCAAATCGATGTTATATTTTAATACCTATCTATTTATGTCCCTAAGTATGATTCCAAAGTTATTGTGCAACGGATTAAACAACATCCAACGAGACTTTTGGTGAGGACACACGGAAGTAGATAAACACATAATATTTGAAATCTTGGAGCTACTTTTATAAGAAGAAAAATCAAAGAGGCATAGGATTTAGAGTTAAACTATAAATCAAGCCTTGGCTATAAAGATAGGATGAAAATTATTGCAGGAGCCTGTATCACTATGGACAAGGTTATTTAAAGCTAAGTATCTACAAGTAATCATTCTGGCATGGAAAAGTTAAAAAGTCAAGCTCTAAAACTTGGGCTAAGAGTATTAGATGTAAAGCTTTGTTAAAATTAGGCATCTGGATCTAGTTACAATTTAGATATTTGGCACGATCCATGGATACATAGCATACCGGATTATATGGTAGGATCAAATGATTTCGATTAGCCAATGAAGACAGTTCATGATCATATTAATACTATAATATTGACATGAAAACCCTAACTAATTTGGCACATCTTTTTACTATTGGAATTTTGAAATTTTAAAAGGGACCAATCAGGCATATGTTTGATTGATCAAAGCAAATAGGCCCAATCAATCGGGCTTATGTCTGATTGATCAGAGCAGCAATGCCGATTGATCGAGCATATATTGATTGATCGGAAGGCCTAGGTCTGATCGAATGGCATATGTGTGATCGATCGTGACGCTCTCTTGTCGAAAACTTGTAATTTTCTTGTGTTTTCATTTGTGGGAAATTGTGTAGATGCGTCCAAGGCATCTACAAACTTCATTCATGACTATTCAACTTGAAAGGGTGCCTAAAATGCATCTTAAGGTGTCCTTACAATTTCTATAAAAGAAAGGCAAGCCCCAACGTATACTTCACTCACTCTCTTCTATTTCTTAAACCCTCTATACCTTGAGACTTCCATTGACTTTTATGTATATAGTTCTGAAAGATAATTCATTGGTGTTTAAGGGTTGATCTCTCGGTCCTGCAAATTGTCAATCAACAACACAATTTCGATTGAGCCCGTTTTATCTTAGGGATAAGTTTGTTGATTTATTGCAATCTCTGCTTCTTTTAAGAATGGAGTAAAGAGTGAATATTGTCTAAAAGAAAGCGTGATCTGTGACTCGGGCATTGTTACTCCATAATCTTGTCAAACCCTGCATTCCAAATCTCATATTCTAACATCTACCCCCCTTGTTGCTATAGTAATGTTAAGGATACACCTTAGCATTGCATGAACAGAAGATGCCGACTCATTGATATGAACCAAAATTCTATCAAGTAGATTCACCACCAAGTTCATGTACAAAATAATTTAGTTGAACATCCTTTCTTCAACTTGTTCATACATGGTGAATTGTTTGACAAATAGAAGAAATTATAAGACATAAAAATACTAAAATAATCATCTTTATATGGAGGTGTTTAAATGGAACAATTCCAATTAGAGTAGCAATATCACAATTTATTTTTCTAAGTATGAATGCAAGCTTCTTTTTTTTTTGAATTTAGGTACAAAAATCTCGGAACAACTTTTCTTTTATTGCCATCATGCCCAAGTGGTTTGGTTTGACTTCCCTCTTGGGTAGTGTACTCAAAGGAGTACCAAGAATTTTAAGGAGTAGATTATTAAATGTATTCAACATTAGCAAGCTTTTAGGACTTCAATCTTTGTGTAACAATTCTTTGGCATTGGTAGAAATCATGAAACAACAAAATATTTAAGCACCAAATCATGACCCATTACAAATTTTGCACTAACATTAGCCCGGAAATATATACAAGAAACAAATAATGGTGGAGACATTAGTACCAACCCTATTCTTTTGAGCTCAAATGGTTGGACAGCTCCACCTTGGGATATAATTAAATTTATCATGAATAATGTGATTAACACATGGGGTACAACAATTGTGGTAGTCATGAATCATATAGGGATGTTTACGAGTTGCTCATTGAAAGCCTATGATTTCTGTATAATAGAGGTGGCTAAAACATGGGCATCTATCTTGGAATATTGATGGCCTAATCAATTCCTATGCAACAAATCCAAAGTAGAAGGAGATAATATCCAAATGGTTACTCTCCTAAATGATTTGGGGATAGAGGAACCATGGCACATCAAGCGTATTGTCTAGGAGTGCCAGCAACTACTTTAGGGATATCAAAACATTTTGAGAGGGATTTGTTTGTAGAAACTCTAACAAAATAGCTCATGCAATAGCTTGGCATACAGCAATAAAATGGTATATCCAACACTTGGAATGACTTAGAAATCCTTATGGCCCAGTCTGGTTGCCATGAATTGGATAGAAAAGAAAAGAAATAAATAGAAAATAAAATCCCACAAGAAAATAAAAGAAAAAGATCATAAGAAAAACATGAAAAAACCAACTTGTCATGGCAATCGGATAACTTAAAAGTGATTTTTGGAGAATATTTTGTCATGAGAAAATCTTTTCATGGCAACCAGACTGGGCCTATATGAATTTCTCCTCGTGTTGTGATGGAAATATCAATGTAATGATTTTGTTAATTAAAAATTGTGTGATCTATGTTCATTTCCTTAAGTTCCCACATGTTTATCCCAAAATTATATATTTTTGTTCTATTTACGTGCTTCAAAACGTAGTGTATGGAAAGGATGTGGAATTGACATATTGTACAAAATATATGGGTGTGTGTGTGTGTGTGTGTGAGAGAGAGAGAGAGAGAGAGAGAGAGAGATTCTTCCAAAGCAAATTGAATTTAATGGGCATGATTGTTGAATTTTTTTTTTACTTGGTCTTACTTTTAAACAACAAGGTTAGGTTTGGATCTAGGGAATTGGAAGAGTGGAAATGGAATTGGGGAACCCAAATCCATTTTTGTCGTTTGAGGTCAATTTTAAATAATAAAAGTGGACTTTGGTCAAATCCCCATGGAATAATGCTGAATTGAAACCCCAAATGGCTAGAATTGAAATAACAACCCATAGGTTATTATTTTTAATTCATTTTTACAAAATGGCATGGGACCAAAATACCTTCACCGATGCTCCAAGTCTATTCAAATGACTAAAATGTCCTCCTACCTCAAGCTATGAGGAGTTTTTTAATACACAAGGTATCCAAAAATTCCCTCTGTTATTTTATTAATGGACCAAAATGCCCGAGTGAAAAATCTAGTTTATGTTAGTTATGCTTCAAGTCTATTCAAATGACTAAAATGCTTTTCTCCTCAAGCAATTGTGAGGAGTTTTTTTAACATACTAACAAAATGCCTTCTCTTATTTTATTAATTGACCAAAATACCCCTGATTGAAAATTCTAGCTTATGTTACCTATGTTTTAGATATATTCAAATGACTAAGATTGCCTCCTCCCTCAAGCAACTGTGAGGAGTTTTTTTATTTTTATTTTTTATAACAAAGTACCCAAAATATCCTTTGTTATTAATTAATTAACAAAATGCCCATAAATGAAAAATCTAGCTCATGTTAGTCATGTTTCAAGTCTATTCATATGACTAAAATCCCCACATCCCTCAAGCAACTATGAAGAGTTTTTTTTTTAACACACACAAAGTACCCAAAGTGCCCTATATTATTTTATTAACAAAATACCCTTGAATGGAAATCTAGCTCATGTAATCTATGCTTATGGTTTATTCAAATTATTAAAATGTCCTCCTCCCTCAAGCAACTGATAAGTTTTTTATGGAAAGAATTACAAAAATATTACTACTTACTCTCTTGAAGTGATCTTCACAGTAGATAAATTGCATTAAAATTTTGACAAGAGTGAACATAACTTCTTCGCAACAATTATGAGGAAATTGAAGGCTTATAGAAGCCCAAATGTGGCAAATGCAAAGTTTCGGTACCCACCTTGCAAGACTTGAGAGTTTTTGGTGATGGGAAATAGAATCTCAAGGGCACCCATTAAGCAAAGAGCGAAGAAAGTGGTGTTTATTGAGATTTTTGAATTTCAATTCCATCATACTATATGCATTCAAATGGAAGAATTCTAGATCCATGAGATTCAATTATGTGGTTTTCAATTAAGTAGAATTGGGGTTCCAAGGCCAATCCCAATTCTGTGAATCCAAATACACCCCAATTAGACAACGGAATTGATGGAGTTGAATAAAAAAATGCATACAATTGACATCAAAAGGGAAATAATGAATTAACAAATGGAAAAAAGGAAGAACTATTATGTAAAGAAATCAATGAAACAAATGGATGAAAAAGTGAGAAAAGATGAACCTTCTATTGAAAAAATATCACTTTTTTTTTTCTTCCAATTTTCTTCTTATTTTGGATGTGTCTAATCACATGAAAGATCATTACATTTTTCTGAAAATGTATGATTTTTTGAGAAATGTTGGGAAAGGGTTGTTTGATTGGCCTAAGGAAGTTGCCTTGTTTTTACTCTGCTTTTCTTTTGATTTCTCTATAATGACCGTTAGATTCTCCTTATCATAATGTTGGAAAAAGATGGAAATATTTTACAAATAAAAATTACAACAACAGTCAAATTTTTAATTCCCTTCCCCCTCAAATTTATGAGCAACCAAATGATCACAAGAGAATTCACTTTCCTTTCCCTACCCTTTCCTTTCTTTGCTACTACCTTTGATGGGGCCAATCATAGCTATAGTTTTCATTTTTTCTCTAAAGAGAAGGCGTGTCAGAAATTGACACATGATGTGTTTTTTAATTTGGTCTCTTTATCTTCAACTGGGCAAATTTTTTTTTTTTTTGACACTTTTAACCATGAAACACCACATTGTTAGCTTATAACTCATCATAGAGACACAGACTATTTTTCATCACAAAACATTTGTTTTGGAAAAATATTTCTAGGTGATAACAAGGATGAAGCCATGAAGGGTGTGGCTTTTGTTGAGAGGAATAAAGTGAAATATTGACGAGGAGTGGTTTTTATCATTTGAAGTATTAATTTAACACATTCATGTGAAACATATGACCTAAATTGGTGTTACACACAATGTAAACATAAATTGACGCGTTTTTTTAATTTTGACTCTTTTTGGATGCCTACTTTTTTTTATTTAAACACATTTTTTATGGTTTTAACCTTAGTCACAAAAGATTTACTCTATAATTTAACCTCTATATAAATAATATTTTTCTCCATATAATAAAAGTTTGAAGGACACTCACTGTTTTTGGTAGGTCCATGGAGACATCTTTTTGGTTGGCCCACTAGAGCACACAGTTACCAAGTCACCAGAGCAGATCTCCCACAGCTCGGAAAAGATTGTATACGGAAATCTGCTTTTCCTAATATATTAGGATGGCATCAAGGGATGGAAACATCAGTACTGAAAAGTGATCAGTGTCACTTTTAGGTACTGATATTCAGCCCCTGATGTCATCCTAATACATCAGGCAAATCAAATTTCCGTATACAATCCCAGCCCCCCACAGCTGCAGCTGGGTGGAGATATAACCAACAACTCAAATACTTATGGTTTGATATCAAGTGCGACACCCCCCTGATGGGACACTCAGGAGGGGGAATCCAAAACCTCTAAAAAGTGAATAGATTCCACCCCCTGAGTGTCCCATCAGGGGGTGTGGCGCATATGATTTCATCCCCCTAATACTTATGGGATGATATCCTCTGCCGTGTGGACACGTCAAATACCGACAAAAGTTTATGGGCCTCACCCTCATTGTCAGTACTTGACACCACACTGAATGATGACTCCAGTCCAACGCAGGATGTCAACCCATTAATTACGGACAGCAGGGGATTCAAGGCCACCACTGCAACTCGATTCTTAACGTAAGAGCTTACTCATAAATAACAATATATTGTCAGGATGGATTAAAACCATTAGATAAAAAATCTTTTATAAGTATTTACAGCCCAATGTGTGGATCCCAGATGAAAGGGGCACTTCAATCATAGAGCCAATAGAGGGTTTTTAAAGGACTACCCTGGCTGCGGTTCAAATCGTCTACTGCAGCTAAAACTGTGGAATTGTCTACATGAATGACACGTACCCCAAAAGTGGAAATCACTCACCTAAAAATAAAATCCTCCGACCACTACTTTCTAGGATACATGTCACCTTGAAGACGATGCCACAGTTTACCACATTTTTAGCTGCAGTAGACGATTTTTGGTTGCTGTTCAAATCGCGTGGACCCCAGCACCACTAGCCCATAAGACTCGGAAACCCTTAGCACGAGGAGCTGCCACATGCGAATGGGAATGTGACACACAGCGATGTCAGGCGAGGAGGCAAACAAAACGAACCGGACGTGAAAGCGTTACCACCCACCTCCCCCCCCTTTTTTTTTCAACTTTCAAAAAAACAACAAATACAAATATCCGAAACGAAGATCCTCGCTTCCTTACTTGGGTCGGAGAGAGCAGAAGCTTTTACAGAAGAACTCCAAACTCCCCGACCAAAACTGCAAATTGAGATCGCTAGGGTTATCTCATTGATATAGGAAACACTGGTGGAGATGGAGCACCAGCAAGTCGATCAACCCGATGCGAAGAAATCGGAAGGCAAGGGCGAAAACTCCTCAGATTACGCTCCGTACCCCAAGCTCGATTCCAAGGATGTTGCTCCTCCTCCTTCGAATCAAGAGAATTGGGGCACCTTTGTGATGGGATCGGAATCGCAATCCGATCCTTCGACGACTAAACCGGCGTCTGGATCGCTTAAAACAGTTCGTTGGAGCTCTGAATTGACAAGGGAAGCTCCTTCTTCGATCGACGAAAGTCGTGCCACTACTATGCCTTCTGAATCCAATCCTTATGTTTCTTCTTCTTCTGCGCCTTCGTCCTCATTGTCCGTCAAAAGTGAGCACTCAGATTAGGGTTTATTCACAGTTTTTTTTTTTTTTTAATGGAGAATTTAAGCCCTTCGTTTCTTTTCATCCTCTTTTTTTTTAAATAAAATAATTTCATGTTTTGATCAGATACCGTGGATACGGTTCGCGATGTGCTTGGGAGATGGGGAAAGAAGGTGGGAGAAGCTACAAAGAAGGCGGATGATCTGGCTGGGAACATGTGGCAACACTGTGAGTTTCGTTATTCTAATGTTATTTCTGTTTTCTAGATGTAAGGCATTCTATTTCTATGTCCATACTTGTTTTTAGTTTCAAAAAGTAGATTAGATTTTAGTTTTGATTAGAGGTTGGCACTTATATTTATCGATATTGATTGTTTGTAAGGATTTGAATGTTTCTGTGCATGCATATAATGTCCTGTTTGGGTATTTGGAAACAATTGGGTATGCCATCAAAAGATGTTTATGTTTGTCTCAGGAATGAGAGTTAAAAATAATTTGTTTTCCATTTTGATATAAATGTAGAGAGGAAGGAGTAAGTAGTTATGATTGCAAGGAAGATTGAGCTCTACATTCACATCTTTCAATGAACTAACTTGCTTCTGGTCAAAACAGACAAATTTTGTTTTTTCATATCATTCAGTATTGCACTGCTTGAAGATAGATTATAAATCCATACTTTGTTTTATTGTTTAGTAATAAAAAACCTAGAAATGTGATTTAATAAAACAATTCACAAAACCTGATGGAATTGTAAGGTCAGTCCTGCAACCATGGAGGACACAAAGTACATCTTAGTTTTTGGATGTTGTTGAGAGCCATGTGTTGCCATAACTTACTTCAGGCATAATTTTTACAATGGAGTATTTGATCTAGCGAGTTTGTAGTTAGAAGTAACTTTTTTTTCGATACTTCATTGATAATGTTACTGAGTTATAGTTGGAACAAGAACTGATATAGAGTTTGGTTTAGCCTAGTAGTCACATTATTTAACACGTATATCAACTCATGGGTGTCTATGAAGCCATCATGATATTGTTACCAGGGTTTGGAGTTTGGAAGTTAATCTAATTTTGTGTAGCACTATTAGTTGATTAATCACTAATATCGAGCTCATATTCATTCTATTTTACTTCCTGTATACAAGTCTTTATGCTACCGTTTGAGCTACTTCTCATCTATGATTTTCTAATTGGTTTTGAAACCTTTGATGCAATTGCTTATAAGGTTTCATTGGAACCATCCACAGCCTTATAGACATAATTTAAGGTAGGGTTTGACTAATTATCAAGCAACTTTGGCACCTTAAAATGTGGCTTAGGATTTTGAAAAGCTCATGTTCCTTGGGTGGAGTGGTTTTCAGTCAAAGCAAGGTCTGCTACCTCTCTCTCTCTCTGTTAATTTAATGTACCTTCTGTTGTTTAGTTAAAGCATGAATTCAACCATTTTGCATGCACAAACCGAGCCTTTTGTGGTTATTGGTTGTCCAATAAACTCTCAAGGGTTATTAAAGCGGTCACAAATTGGGTGGTGGTTGGACAAATCGAAAAGCAATGAGACTAGTATGTTGCGGTCATAAATGAAAGTGGTGATATGTTTTTCACTTTCAATCAACTATTGCATTAATTTCTTATTCCTAAGTGTTTTTTTTTTTTATTATTATAATTCTATAGTGCACATTAGAGCTGAATGGATGAAGTGGAAATGTGCTTTGAAGTATTGTGTGACCAACACATACCAATCAAACTGGGTGGGAAATTTTATTAGATGACTTTTGGACCAGCCATGCTATATGGAACAAATTGATTGCCAATCAAAAAACAACATGTTCATACCAATCAACCCCCCCCCCCCCCCAAAGAAAAAAAAGAAGAGAGAGAATAAAACTAGAAATGATTGCTGTGGAGGGAACTTATGAGTAGGCCTGGTGACAAGATGAGGGAATATCGATTGGTATGGTTTGCTCATGTGCAGTGAGGACCAGTTGGAATGATTTGCTCGTGTTCAGCGAAGACCAATAAATGCACCAATGATAAGTGGTTTGTGGAATTCAAAGGCGTTAAAGGGATTAGGGAAACTCCAATAATGGCAATAGTTGAGGTAGTGAGATGATTTGACGACATACATTTTAACAAAAGATATAGCCCAGAATATTTGAGAAACATATGCATGTGCCTACGGGGACCCTACGCGATTTCTTTGCACTGTGCCAAACAGAGGGTCTAC
>JAOXJP010229410.1:0-10955 GCA_025762735.1 Platanus orientalis | reverse complement strand
CATGGAAAAAGATTGTCGTTCTGTCAAAGTTCTTTGAAATAGAGAAAACAAAAGAGGTGGAGAAGAATAAGGGAGTAGTGCGAGAGATATTAGGAATGATGAAGATGGAATAGGAAAGGGAATTAGTTACCCAATTCGGAGGGTTAAGGGTATAGAAGGAGTAATTTAATTGGCTTAACTGTTAACTACCTCAATTTTTATGAATTTACCCCCAAAAAAACCAATTTTAAAAATAGTTTTTTTGACCTCATTATTTAGCAATTTCACCATAACTTTGAACCGTTTTGGGAAAAATCCCTTTAATATTTTCTTTTTTATTATATAGTTTTAGTAGTCCATCTCATATCAAACTCCTGTAAAAGAAAGAAAGGGAGATCAAGGTGATTTTGTATAAAACTTGATATAGAGAAAGCATACAATCAGTTTGAATGGTTTTTTGTTCCAAAAATAATGAAAAAACTTGCTAGTAGTGGGCAAATTGGATCTTGGAGTATGTATCCTTATGCTCATTCCAAATTCTCATCAATGGCAATTCATTGGAAATCATTTTTTATTATCGCAAGTGAGACAAGGAAATCCATTGTCCTCTCACTTGTTTATCTTATGTGCAGTGTGCAAAAACCCTTTCCCACATGCTAAATCCTAAAGCTTTGGAGAGAAAATCAATGTGGGGATCAAAGCCTAAAAATGTAGTTTGATTATTTCTCATCTCCAATTTGTAGATGATTATATTAATTTTGCTAGAATAAGCTCTCTACATGCAACTCTTTATAAGAGGTTTAAATTTATATTGCATGGAACCAAAGAAGCCCATAGCAACCAAAGATCTTTAGTCCTTGTGGCTAAAAAACCTCTTATTAAAATGGATGGGTAATCAGCTGTTGCAAATTTTGATGTAGCTTTTTGTAGCATGAACAAAAAATCACAAAAAGACTTTAAAAGACAAAAAACCTACGCTACAACAAAATTTGCTATAGAAGATCTTTCTCCATCGAAATGTATGAAGATCACGATGAAAGCCTTCATGTTTGTTCTTTTTTTTTTGGTAAAGTTCAAAACCTTGGAGTTTAACATGAAAAACTTGGTTTTTTTTATAAATGAGAAAAAAAAACTTGGTTGAAAAGTACCTTTGGAGCTCCTCTATCCTACAAAATAGAAGACAAGGCTACATTTCATTTCATTCCACTTGATAGGTTGAAACCAAAGTAGCAAGTTTGGAAAGGCAAGCGCAAGACTGATTTCTAGGGCTGGCAACATTTCATTCAACAGACCGCTCGCCCTCATTAAATGCCTAAATTATGATGTAGACCTAAGGGACTGATATCCTCTGTGCCGCCCCCCTTGTGCGACCTTGAGGGCCGAGACACAAGGGGGGTATCATTTCACTTTTTGGAGGTGACACCTGTCTCAGCTCCCGAGCAAAGGGGGGGGCACTGATGATATCGCTCCACCTAAGAGGGAGGCCTTGGGCTCATACCTCTAAAAGGATGTCAACAGGGCCCACATGGTCTAAATTAGGTTACAGGGTCCTAGGTTAACCTGAATATCTGGGCTGGGATTTGGTATGGAAACCAGTTTTTCCTGATGTATTAGAATGACATCATGGGGTTGACACGTCAGTGCTGAAAAGTGACTTTCACTTTTTGGGGGGTGCTTATCCCTTTTCAATTCTGATTTGTCCACATATGATGCCATTCTAATATATCAGGAAATGCTGATTTCTGTATCTAATCTTTTCAATGAATATTTATGGGTCCAGCTCATTAGGAAAAAAAATACCTTGACTCAAGGCCAAAGCCTCCTGTGTTTCAGTTGGAAATTTCTTCTGTGAACAAATAATCTTGTGGCTTCAGGAGACGTACACATACCACACAAAAAAAAAAAAACACACAAAAAAGTAGTGATTTTCACATTTTGGGTGTGCATAATTCTCTTGAAGCCCACAAGATTATTTGTGGACAGGAGACGATCCTTTTGGCCTGTGTTTGGAGGGAAATTCTTAAAAATTAGAGACTATGGTTCTCCAAAGTCCTTTTTTTTTAGGGGGGTGGGGGGTCTTGTGCACCCAGGTCTCCTCACGCAGCTATTAAGCCAGGTGATCAGCTGTATCACACCTCAGCTATTTTGCTACAGCAGATCACTCAGCTATTAATTATCTTGCCAAGAGATGCCACTGAAAAAGCCTTTGATTTACAAAACCGCTTCCATTGGTTGTCCCTCAGTTCCTTTTGCTGAATACCGAGAGGCAGCATGGGAAGCCATCACTAAAGCTATATGAAAGAAGGAAGGGCTTTCTTTATCTTATTGTAAAAGGTGATTCGAAGCTTGTCGTAGGTTGCATTAAAGGTTTTTCATCCCCTCCTGGAGGGTTAGGACTCTGATAGACATTAGAACTATTTGAGATCATTTTAGGGAGTTAAGGGTGGCCCACACATGTAGAGAAGCCAATATAGGTACAGATCTATTAGCAAGGATGTCTCATGGATTCTAGGTTACATGTGGGAGAGAGTCCTCCCTGGCTTGTTTAAATCAACCACTCCCCCCACCCCCTAAAAAAAAACAAAAATAAGTAAATAACAACAATAACAACTAAGAAAGAAGGATTTCATACATTTAACTTAAACTTGAAATTATAGTAGATAGGATTAAGTCTACAGAGAGAAAGCAAAAATATTTATTTATCAAAAAAAGAAAAAAATGAGGCACTCCATGTATGTCTAGTGTTGATCACTACCTTTGTTTAAAATTGTGAGTCTGCTGGTATTTACATGGAATTTTGCAGCCGCGACAATCGATGAAATAGGCAATGGGGCACATCTCATGCTAAATTAGAAACTCTTAACACTTGTTCATTATATTCATAGTTGATGGTAGCCACCCATATAACCAGAAGAGTCAAAATTCCTACAAAATTTTCAATTGTGTTAGTTGATAAATAAAAGCAACAACAACAACAACATCATCATGTTTGTTAAATCAATGGTCAAACAACTTTGATATACAATTTTTTTTTGGTAATTAATCAACTTTGATGTTTGTATGGGTAAAAACATGTTAGAAAGAAGTCATAATTTTGTGATTAATTGGTACATGTCTCGGCACTTTTGTAATCAATTCCTACATGTTAGTGACTTTTCCATTAAAAACCACCTATAATTGACTTTATTACAATACATAAAAAAGAGAATTTCATCCAATGTATGATGATAAAAGGTGGGCAATAAAATCCAGTGAAAGCCAAGGTTGGTATTATAAGAATAGTCCTAGGAAAAACAGTCTGGGCTACAAATTGTTGGCAATCAGAATTGGATTGGATTCTTAAGTTCTCAATTTTGGATAAAGTGTATAATTTCAATTCTTGAGAACAAAAGATTTCATTCGAACATTCGTTGAATAGGGTCTACAGCCCTAAATGTATAACTAAAGCTTATACTATGACAATAACAAAGATATAAAAGAAGTAATAAAGTACCTGCAAATGTGTCTACCAATGATAATGTTCGCCCACTGGATGAAGCCACTGCACATTCAAAAAATATATATTTTTTCAATGTATAACAATAACTACAAAGCAAATAACCTTAAAAAAAGGATGCTAAAGAAAATATTAATAAAACTACAATACTAATTATAATAGAAAGTATTTGGGTTAAGGGTTAAGACTGAGCCAAAGACTAATCAAGAGCATCACAACTGAACATGTGTCTCATGTACAGAGGATTGGGGCCTACTACAATGGGTTTTTTTGTTTTGTTTTGTTTTTGTTGGTATAAGCCACTGAATGGATCTGAACAAAGAGATTGCCCAAGGCAAAAATTACATTATCAAATGATTGATTATTAACCATTTGAATGTATATATTAGTTTTAAACTTTATTAAAAGTTTTCGTACTCACCAAATTAATATAATAAAAACACATGATCATGATCTCTTTTTCTTTCTTTTAATTTTTTTGTGAGTTAATTGGTCATGATGATCTTTTGCTTGAGTTGTCATAGGTGGGAACCATTAAATGATGAATTTCAACCCACTATACAAAATCACATATTCCCCAAACCCAATATTCCCCTCTAATAATTAAGCATTGTCAATGCTCCAGTGTTCGGCATAAGTCTTCCCCCCTATGGAGGAAAATGAATTTGGCATTTATGAAAAAGCGGCTTTGAAGATTTGAGGAGGATCGTGAAACCAATGGAGGAAAGTTAGTGTAGCCAAATATGGGGAGGAAGTGGATGGGTGGGTTAGTCGGAATCCTCTAGGAGTAGGTGGGTGCGCAGTTTGGTGCAAAGTGGTGTCACTTGTTTGGGTTCTCGAGTCCTTGTTTGACTGACTCAGACCAGGCCCTCTTCAAGCGGCTGTAATGATGAAGGCTCATGTGGCCGTACCAAAAAAATTGCCATTGGTTGTGCTTGTACCGTATGCTCCGGTCTTCCTAGACCCTAAGCTTTGTCACCTTTTTTGCCTTTGACAATTTCAAAACGAAAAAAGAATGAAAAGATGGTTGAAGACAAGAACCTATGTTTTGACTTGAATCGCAGTTTGTGGTGGAATTCCATCTCCCACACATGCACAACTCCTTACTCGCAGCAGCAGCATCGTTCCCACACATACCACCGGTGGCCTCACACGCCCGACAGAACGCGAAATTCCCCGGCACCGAATACATCACACGAATCCCATACGACCACCCCCTAGGCCCGGACACACGCAACGGTGCTAGGCTATACGCACTACTGTACCCCTCACACTGAAGCTTAGTAAGGTTTATGGCACGGATGGCCTCGAATGACACCGAGCAACACTGGGGTGGACTCGTGCCATGCAGCGTGCCTACATGTGCGAACCCCGGCTCCCATGCTGGGCAACCATAGTACTCCTCGCAGCCCATGCCAGACACATTACGACACGGCAAGTGCTTCCCGGGGAACCCTTGGAAGAGAGGAGACTGGGCTGTGCACCCTATAAGCATGAAAACATTGTCGGCAGCGGGGTTGAGATAAGGAGCCCGCCATGACTCGAGCACGAAGCCATTTCCCTTTCCTCCTCGCACAATTGAGCTGCATGTGGACAGGGCTGGATCATGGAGTATCACTGACTGATAGGCGTAATCGATCTCGAGGACTCGGTAGGAGCCAGAGCTAATGTGAAACATGAGAACATCATTCACACAGAAGAGGAGATCCCTGAAACCTGGGTGTCCACAACCGGATTGGACGGCAAACGGGTAGTCGACGGTTATGTTCCCGCAATAGGATCGGCATGTGTTAACATGTCCGGCGCCGGAAATGGGTACTATTAAGGTTGGAAGAATGAAGGTGAGGGTGATGAGGAGAAGTGGTGTCATGGCTGTGAGTGAGGTGAGGAGAGATGAGGCGAAGCGAAGTGAAATGAAGAAAGGACTTGGTGAATAGGAAGGAAGAAGAGGAGGGAGGGGGTGGAGATGATAAAATCATTATTCTTTGCTTGTGGTGGTGAAAGAATTATTATGTTTTGGGGACTGCTTTTGAGGGGTGGGACTTTATTCACATGTTAGTGTTTGAGGAATCTGATTATTTGTTTATGTTTGCTTCTTCCTTTGTTTATATTGTAACCTTCTTTGCTTTTGATGTTGGGTATGCTTTTGTTGTTGCTCTGCGCATTGCATTCCCTGATAAAATCAGAGGAAAATGGAATCGCTGGATTGCTTTACGTTTAAGTAAGGTTGCATGTGCTTTTGTTGCTCTTTGCAAACGCGTATCACAAAGAAACCATAGACTGCCACTGGCTACTCATTCACCTGAACTATTGTCATTTGGGTATGGCGCACGCCGACACATCAAAGAGACGAGAGGTCATATATATAGTATAGATTGTCTGATTTGTTACAAAATTATATTTGGATCGAATACATATTAGTTGATTAAGTTACCAGTTCGTGGTTCAAGTTGTCTTCTTAAAAAAAAACTTAAAAGAGTTACCTTGTGTCCAAATGCGTTTTCATATTTTCTGTGCAATATAACAAGCTCTGCATCCAGATAGCCCTCAGATTGTCATCTGGAAATTCAGCCTCTGGTTGCCTTGAATTGAATAGAAAAGAAAAGAAAAAATCTTTTTATTTTCTAACTGTTTGGCCGCCAAGAAAAAGAAAAAAATAAAACTTCTGTGTGACAATTTTCATGTGAAATGGCTCCCAAAGGGAAGAAAATGTTCTGTGATGAAAACGTGTCTGTAACGTCTATGGTGAATGATAAGCTGACATGTGCTTCCAAAGAAGAGTTCAGATGAAAAAGTGGGTGTTCAAAAAGAGAGACGAAATTCAAAAACCCATCATGTGTCGATCAATGGCATGTTAATAGAGGTCTGTCTCAACAGAGACGATCATTCTCGTTTTCAAAATAGTTAGGCACATGAAAGATTTTCAAAAATCGAGGATTTCTTTGTTCTTAGTAACCAAACAATTTGAAAATGATTTTCTTGATAAACTTATGCAAAGAATAACAAGAACCAGCATTTCACGGCAACCTGACAGGGAGTGAGGCCTAGCGAATGCAAGCACAATGAAAATGATTTGCAGGGGGTTAGAAATTCGCTTGGATTATCAGGGCGTTTTATAGAGGTTTTGAGAAGACAGTGAGAAACAAACTGAATTGGACTTGCCAACGGTGTAATTTTAATTAGATGTATCGAGTTGAATAATTTCTATAAAATTTGCTCTTTTTATAGTACAAAGTGAAGGGCAAGGACAGGCTCAACATAAATCCACTGATCCAACAACCATCGGGTGGCCACGTATTTTAGACTTAAGATTCAGATTGGGATGGAAAATCTCAACCTGAATGCTTCAGAAGATTTGGTAGGACAACTTAGAGTGGCTAAAGTTGGAATTACATCAGGGCCAACCCATCAATGCCAAAAAAATGAAAAACATCCCCTAATGTTATTCCAACTTTATCCACTAAGTTGTGGTACATAATCTACTCTCTGAACTAGAGCTGCAAATGGATCGGATACAGACCAGATATGAATATATCCGTTTCTATATCCTATTCTAACAGATATTATAAAATTATACCGAGTCCTAACCGTTTAAAAAAATCGGATTTTGGATATCCGGAAAAGAAAAAAACAGAAAGGCAATTCCAATATGTTGTCACAATCATTAGTGCATTCTTCCCTAAATACCTATGAGTGCTGCCATGGATAAAGATGAAACAAATATGAAATAAATAGTTGATATATTTTTAAGGGTTTTAGTTATTAAGCTATTTATGATGGATTAGTTTTAAATTTAACAATCTATTCTCTATATTGTTATATTTTTATGAAACTAACAGTTTATAACAGATACTTTTATAAACGGACCGGATAAGCTTATCATGCAGACCGGAGCATGGTAATTTTTTGGATAACTTGGATCCCTACTCTGAACTAGGGATCCCAAGTGTTGCAATTCTTTAGCAGTTGAAAAGATATATTGTGAATGGAAAGAGTCATGGCCAGGCCCAGTAAACCTCACTTCTATTTGTTTTAATAAGCTCAAGCATAGCCTGACCTATGGCAATTGAACCCAAGTCAGCCTACAAAATCTGGGCTGGGATTAGGTACGGAAATCAGCTTTTCCTAATGTATTAGAATGACATCAGGGGGCTGACACATCAGTGCCAAAAAGTGACTTTCACTTTTTGGGGGATGCTTATCACTTTTCAATGCTGGTGTGTCCACCCCTGATGCCATTCTAATACATCAGGAAAATCTGATTTCTGTACCTAATCTTTTCCGACTAAATCCATAGTTGCAGCTATTGCGCTTAATGGTAATAATCCAAAAACAGCACTTTAGAAGGGTTATGACGTAATAAGTGATCTGCTGGCAGACTTCATAGCCAAAAGGACCTTTCATCCATCAAACCATATTTGTAGGACAATCAAATACCAACGAGCAAGCAAGTCTACTAAGAACGCCCTATCATTCAGAATGAATACTGATCAAATCACCTGAACCAATTAAAACCACAAGATTTTATAACATGACAGAACAAAATAAAAATCTCAACCCACAAATATGTCTGAGATCTCGGTCAATGCTAACTTCAGATTTTAACTACAAAAATCGGAATCAGTTCACAGGAACTATTCTAGCCAAAAGCACGAAAGTTGCTCCAGCTTTACCATTAAAGTTCTAAGACATCCATGGTTACATAGGATTGAATGCAAAAGCTAAAACAAAAATGCTTAATTAAACCACCACTACTATCATGACCAGTGAACTTTCTCAAACCTTGATAGCATATTTCCTCATTGGGAAATACATCTCCCTCTTCTTCTCCCTTTCCGTCTTCAATGATGCCTGGAAAAGAAAGACAACCCAAGATCTGAATCAGAATCCAGACCAGGTAACTTACACATCACAGTTGTAGTACATACACATACTTCACACATGGAGTGAATTTACCCACCTTCTGCATTTTGTAAAATATAAATAACAATGGAAGATCAAATCAAATGCAGTACAGGATATAGCCAAAATAGAAGTCACCTTTGACTGCAACCTACACTATTATCAGCTGCCAAGTCTCACAAAGAATCAAGTCATTTTTTTTTTTTTGGATGAATGACAAAGAATTAAAGTAAACTCTTCCAGAAAAATGACCAAGAGGGTGCTTCGACTGTTTTGAAGTCCACATGGATAACCTACAGATGCATGAACAGGAAATCTTTGCAGCTAGACAGTTTTTGTTTGGAAGACAGGCTCCACGCCTCCAACACAACCTGTTGATATGACTTCTACAGAATGCTGTGTTTCAGAGCTCTGTCTGAAGCTTCGATGATGAAATTTGCATGTGATTTTTTGTTTTGCTCTTCTGCGAGCTTTCAACCTCTGATGTGAAACCCCCTACCCATGTTGTTTTCTTTGTAGCAGTGTTTCATTGCTGTATTTCATGTTGCCTAGAACTGTAGCTGTTGATGCTTAAATTTAACATTGCCCTCTCCAACTAACTCAATGCCAAAGGTGATCTCCTCAAGATCACCAACACAACTCGAAGGTTTTCCAGGATTGTATTCTTTGATGACCCTAGTATTTCTTGGCCCACAAAAGGTTTTCACCGACTTGACTCTGTAGTTGAGGGAGGCTCCTACACGGCAATCCTTGGGGTAAAGAGACAAATAGAACTTTGTGGCAGCTTTCTAACATTGTTAAAGAGACCCTGGCCTTGGCCTTAAGAGTTAAACACCTGGTTCTCTCTACTAAGGAGATCTTTAAGTTCCTAGGCAAACTACCTTGCAATGACTGAGGTTATAAAAAAAAATAAAAGACTGAGGTTATCAGAGCTGTAATGTATAGAGATGACACTTTACCACTGCACCTCCGTTATATTCTCCTTCTTTTGTGTATCCTCCCTTGCATTTACTTGTTATGGCTTGTACTATCTGTCTCTCTCATTCAATAATATCTTATCATTAACAATAAAAAAAAAAAAGATAGGCTCCAAAAGAAAGCTGTACTTTCTCTCTCATTCAATTATCTCTTACCTTTCCTTAAATGTCAATTATCTCTCATCATTAACAATAAAAAATGTGAAATAAAAAGACAGGCTCCAACATAAAGCTCCAACCAACTACCAGAAAGTGTCAAACACTAATGGATTCTTGCCCCCTTCAATGTCTAAAAATTTGGCATCCACTCAAAATGTAAAAAGAAAAAACAAGCACATGGCAATTATAAGACTGCAGATCTTAGGGAAACATTCATGCGCATGACATTCCTAAGAATCTGGAACTTTCCTGTGCTAGGTATAATCACCCTCCTGGGTAAGACTGCAGATCTTAGGAAAACATTCATGTGCATGGTATTCCTAAGAATCTGGAACTTTCCTGTGCTAGGTATAATCACCTTCCTGGGTAAGACTGCAGATCTTAGGAAAACATTCATGCGCATGACATTCCTAAGAATCTGGAACTTCCCTGTGCTAGGTATAATCTCCTTCCTGGGTAACACTTCCATGGCAAATATCACATTTTCATGGCCGTCTTTGGACCAAAAGAGCACACACACGAAAATGGAACATTCCCATGCTCTACAAGATCCTATGGGAAATGCTTTCAGTTTGAATTGGTGTGGTTTCTCTTGATCAAAGATAGAACAACTTATTTTTCTCTTCTTCCTCCCTTTATCCTCTTCTGCTACCACCATCACCCTTTCCACAGCCACCCCACAACCTCAATCCTAGGTGGCATAAATCTACACCACTGCCAATTCTTATCACTGGCAATTCCAACATCAGCATCATAGATGAGCAACTCTTTCTCAATCTCTTAAGTTCTATTAGAAGGAGCTCACTCTCACATTTCTACTTCCCTTTGGTTTTCCTTCTCATTCAAAAACCCAGGCTATCATTCTTTGAATTCCTAGAATTTGAATTTATGTTGTTTGGCTGAGATTCAGATCATCCCTGGAACAGAATCTCAATATTTACTGTCTGAATAAAACTCATTCGACAGAAAATAATTTTTCATTGTTTGATGAAAGACAGAATATATCAATAATAAATTCTTTTGTCACATAAAGAGACAAACTAAAGGCATATAAATATTAAATTAAAACACTTGCATGCAAATTGATTACTCTCTCTCTCTCTACAAAAGCCCAGTTGTCCCTATTCTTTTTCTTTTCTTATTCTCTTAAGGTCACATTGGCCTCCAACATTTCAACCAGCCATAGTTGCATAGCTCAGCATATAACCACGCAAGGCTACTGCAATAAGTAATCTTAAAAGATTTCCAAAGAGGTTGGTTTGGGAATGCTCCCCTAAAAACCACTAACCTTGGGGGGGGGGGGTGGTTAGCATTAATTAAGGGGAGCTTTCCCAATCCTCTTTCATTTCCAAACACTACACCAAATTGAACTATGTTATGGTGTAAAGAAGCTGTACATGAATAAATTACCGTCAGCAGCAGCCCGCTTAAAATCATACCTG
>JAOXJP010229409.1:0-24942 GCA_025762735.1 Platanus orientalis | reverse complement strand
CAAAATCACATAAACAAAAATAAAAAATATATATGATTCATTATTCTAGCTAATGGGTTTGTGAAGTTTAATCTAGGTTTCTATTATATGGGTTTGTGAAGTTTAATATAGATCTCTAGTTTCTTTTCCTGCCTTTGCAAGGAGGATTGTGCCTTAAGGCCCTTTTTGGATGGGTTGGATTTTGATACCATTTCTTCCTAGGATTAGGATTGTGTGAAGAACCCTTTTTCGGAGGATGAAATTTGGAATGTGTTGAAATCAATGAAACGAGATAAGGCCCCTAGGTTCGATGGGTTCTCTATATCGTTTTTCCCAAAGTGTTGGGGTATTATTAAAGCTGACTCGCTTAAAGTTTTTGAGGAGTTCCAAAAGGAAGGGGAGTTTTATCAACATGTCAATAATACTTTCATTGTTTTAATCCCTAGGATGAATGAGGCCTAGGTGCTTAACGACTTTCAGCCATTGGACTTTTGGGTAGTGTTTATGAAATCATTTCCAAAGTCCTTACTTTGAGGTTGAAATTGGTTATGAAGGGTATTGTTTCGGATCCTTAAGGTTGCTTTTGTTGCGGGGCATAAAATTCATGATGGGGTGCTTAGAGTGTTTGGATGATCGAATTAAGTTGGTAGAAATGGGATTGTAATTAATTTGGATGTAGAGAAAGCTTATGATTATGTAAAGTGGATGTTCTAAGACTATATGTTGGGGAGATTGGGTTTCTAATCTTGATTGAGGAATTGGATGTATGCTTATTATGGTCCAATGGTCTTTTCAGTCTCAGTGAATGGGGTTTTTGAAGGTTTCTTTAGAAGCTTGCGGGGTTTGAGACAAGATGATCGCTTTTCCTCGTACCTGTTCATTATGGTGACGAAGGCTTTGAGTAGAATGATCAAGAAAGCGAATAATTGCTTCTTATCCGGGTTTGTGGGTGAGAATGGTGATGTTTCAATATTGCATTTATAGTATGCAAGCGACACTATGATTCTTTGTGAGGCCAAATATTAAACAGATGGGTTTCTTGAGATGCATTCTGAGATGCTTTGAGGTGGTCTCGTGGCTTAAGATTAACCTGGCCAAAAGTGAGATTTTCCAAGTGGAGGATGTAGAGAATATTTAGTTACATGCGGCTATCTTGGGTTGTAAAGTTGGTGCCTTGTCCTCCTCTTACCTTGGCCTGCCATTGGGTGCATGTTTTAAATCCGTGTTGGTTTGAAGTCCTGTTTTGGACCACATTTCAAAAAGCCTTAACTTTTGGAAAGTTTTACTTCTTTCCAAAGGTAGGCTCACTCTGATTAGGAGCATCCTTGCAAGCATCCCTAACTACTATCTCTCGCTTTTCAAGATTCCGATGTCAGTTGCTCGTAAGATTGAGGCCTATGTAAGGTGCTTTTAGTGGAAATGATTTAGAGGATTATAGAAGGTTCCATCTTATGGATTGGGAGATTGCTTGTCGTTCTGTGAAGGGTGGGGGTCTCCATTTTAGGAAGTTTAAAGTTTATAATTAGGCTTTGCTTGGGAAATGGCTTTGGAGGTATAAGGTTGAGCGTAATAGCCTTTGGAGGAAAGTTATTTTGGCTAGGTTTGGGAGCAATTCGGTTTGGGATCCTGGAGTAGTTAAAGGTGCGCATTGGTTAGGGCTTTAGAAGTCCATTACCCATGACAAGAACTCTTTTGATTGTTTCATTAGTTGCAAGGCGGGTTTGAGGGAGGACATCTACTTTTGGGAGGATTTGTGGTGTGGCAGTCGCATCCTTAAGCTGGATTTTCCTAATATTTTTTCACTTGCGTTGAATTCTCGTAGTTGTTAATGTTAATTGTCAATTCCATATATTGGAAAATACATGAAGTGGTAGATTAGACATAGCATGCGCATATTGCATATATTTGTCATTTATGAAATCTATAGAGTCCTTGTGTTCAAAGAATGAAGACATACTCCAAGGACTTGAAGCCACAAGAATGGATGCCCCTTAAGATTGCCAAGGTCTGAGACTTGAAGATTCAAGCCTTTACATGCTTAAAGAAGGTATATAAAGGTAAACATATGGTTAAACATAGGTATAAGACCTAAAGAACCCTTGTGAGGGTCATTGGACCAACCCATGCCTTAGGCATAAGACCCATAGTGATTAGTAATCATTTTAAGGCAAAATGATAGAAAACAGGGGAATTGAATCGATTCGAGGGGGGTTGGATTAATCCAAACTTATTGGATCAATCTGCCACTTAGCGGATCAATCAGATGGCCATCGGATCCATTCGATTGGCCTATCGAATCGATCTGAGGTTGCTCGGGTGCCCAGTTTTGTAACTGATTGAACCATTGGATCAATCCAATTTTTCAGCGGATTGATTTGATCAGATCCATCCGATGTCACAAAATTTCAAAAAGAAGAAGAAATCTAACGATTGCGATTTTTTGATCGTTGAGAAAGATGCCAAATCAAGGGTGCATGACTATGTTCGTCCCCTATAAGTATAAAAGAGACTCAAAAGAGCTCTTTAACACATACAAAGAGAACTTGAGAGAGAGAAAGATCAAACAAAGGTATTCAATCCTCCCAACCACCAAAGACTCATTTATAAGTTTCTATTAAAGATTCAATAAGCAAGAGCCACTGGTTGTGCTTTCCTAGCAATCATTCTTCATTGAATACAAAGAGGAAAGCAAGAAGAGGGTTTACTCCCAAGTAAACCCTTGTGTGAAGCTCCAAGAAGCAACGAGGCAACTCTTGGGAACTTGGTGGAAAGCTAAAACACATTAGCTCTACAAGGAGAAACCACTATCAAAGCTTAACAAACAATACATTAACCTTCAAGAGGTAATCTGTATTGACTTATCTTTTTATTGAAACCATACCGCTATCACCAGAGACACCGGTAGTGTAGACCTTAGCACTTCCGCCGGAGACACCGGGTGTAGAGCTTGCAAGTGATTAAGGCAATCACTAGGAATGCAAGTATTTAGGTTTTGAATTTTATCATTGATTGTAATTTGTTTCAATCCAAATAAAATTTAGTAGCTCGGTGGTAAGCTTTGACTATGGATGTAGGTTGGTGTGACGAACCACTATAAATGTTGTGTTGTATGTTGAATGCTTGTGGTGTGTATTATCTATTCTCTCTACTTTGGCATAACATTTATTGCATAATCTTTTATACTTGCAATTAAGTAGTAATCTCAATTAATTAAAAGATAAAATTGAACATTGCCATATCATTGCACTTGAAAACCTTAAAAAATTTAGCTTTTAAGTGCATTAATTTCCTAGTAGCATCTTAACATCTTTAAATTGGAAATTCAAGTGCGGTTAAATTAAAAAGAATTTTTAATATATCCTATTCACCCCCTCTAGGTTTAAACCGGAATTTCAGTAGTTGTGTGGTGGATAATTTGGTGTTTCGGGGGGTGGGGTTTGGTGTTCTTAGCTCCATAGAAATCTCAATTATTGGGAATTCGTAGAGTCGTTAGGTCTTCTTGGGCGTCTTAAGGAGCATAAGCTCGATTTTGGTGAGAGAAATGGGTGGATTTGGGGGCTGAACATTCAAGGATTTTTCTCTACTAAATCGTTTTATGATGGTTCCTCTTGTGACTGGTTGTGAGTCATTTAGGGGCATTTGGCTTGAGGGATTCCCTCAAAGATCAATTTCTTCATTTGGACTGTTACCTTAAATAAAATTCTTACGCTCAACCATTTGAAAAGCAAAGGTTGAAACTTTGCCAATAGATATATGATTTGCTGGAGGGAGGAGGGGTCAGTTGATCATCTTTTTCGATTCTGGTGAGAGGGATGGGTGGCTTTGGAGGCTGAATGTTTGAGGATGGTTCTCTACTAAATCGTTTTATGATGGTTTTGTTCCTCTTATGACTAGTTATGAGTCATTTAGGGGCATTTGACTCAGGGGATTCCCTTGAAGATCAATTTCTTCATTTGGACTGCTACCTTCGATAAAATTCTTACGCTCAACCATTTGAAGAGCAAAGGTTAGAACTTTGCCGATATGTATATGATTTGTCAGAGGGAGGAGTTGGTTGATCATTTTTTTATCCATTCTGAAGTGATCAATGAAATTCGGTGCTTTTTTCTCTCACCTCAATCTCCATTGGGCTACCTCTTTCAAGGACCTTGTGGATTAGTGGGCCATGGCTGTGACAGGGATGGCCAAGGTTATTTGGTGCTTCCTTCTGAGGGCCATTTGCTTGGTTATCTTGAAGGAGAGGAACCATCTCATGTTTGAGGGCACATGTGTTACTTGTGATTGCCTCTGTCTTCGGATCCATGATCTCTTGGGGATTGGGTCTCTACGTGGTTCAAACTTATAGAGAAATTTATTGAAATTTTCCCACTTTTAGAGGTGGCGAAATGAAATACCAAGGGAATATAAAAATTTCAAAATTTAATCGAAGTTTTAGTGAAATTTTGTTGATATTAGCGAAATATTGGTGAAACATGAAAGAAATATGTGGATATATATACTTTTCCCATAATTAATCAATCCAAGCTAAAACCCACCGCAAGTCCATTATTTTAACTTCACTCCAATTCTATGTGGTAAAAGCATGGTGTAAAATTATACCAAGATTTTGGAAGTCAAAATAAAAAATGAAGGTATTTTTTCTCCAAAATTTTGTAAAAAAGTCGGTGAAATAGTTTGAAATTTCTTAATACTGTGTGCGATCTTTAAAAATTGATATCTTAATGCATAAATTTAGTTAATTAAAAATTACTATCTTATTGAAAACTTTAAAATATTTTGTTAGTTAATATACTTAAATGAAAATGCATTACATCTGAAAGATTAATGTATAACAGCAATAACAATCTGCCTTATCCCAACTGAAAAATTAATGTATGCAATATAAAAAATTAATGTATGCAATAACAACATATTATATGCATAAGATAAAAATTGTTATTTTTTATACGCATATGCTAGTGTCCTATAATTCTTCTACTTGTTTACATATATTTCATTTTTTTTTTTTTTTTTTAGTTTTTTGATTCAGGGGTGTGTGATGATGCTTAATTTAACATATTACATTTTTCTTAGTACTTTATTAATATTTTCATGATTTCCATAAATTTTCCAATATTTTGAAATGAAACATCGAAATTTCAATATAACTCCCTGGGGCGAAAATGTTCATCGGAATCGAAATCTTGAACCTTGGTCTCTGCTTACCCAGGTTTTCTTGAGTCAGATTGGATCGACTTTTGGGATAGTTTTGCCTTTGTAATAGATTATAGGCTCTTGCTCTTGCGGTTAAGTGGTTGGCTGCTCGTGTTTGTCGCTTGTCTTGCTCCTTTGTTTTTCTTGTTTTGTTTCTTTAGTCTCTTTTCACTTTCCTGGTGAATCTTGTTATTTTCTGCTTTTCCTTTGGAATAAAGTTTTTTTTTCTCTCTCTCTTAAGAAAAAAAGAAAAAAAAACTACAAACTGGGATGTAATTCCCACACAAATAGCTAGTTTAGGAATTACTATCTTGTGTTAGGGAATTGGATTTTGCTCATTTATGCTTCTTTTTGTTCTGTTGTTTCTGTTGTCACCTTCCTGGTGATTTGCTCTTTTTGCTTTCTTCTTGCATAAAGTTTCTTTTTACCTCTAAAAAAAATGATTATATATATATATATATATATACAGAGACAGAGACAGAGACAGAGACAGAGAGAGAGAGAGGGAGAGAGGTTTTTTTGATACTGCTAAGAATGATTCGTTTTGAAGGGGATTTTGGTTATTACAAAGGTTATCTGTTCGGGTTATTTTTTTATTTATTTATTTTTCATTTTTTTGAAGGTTATCTGTCAGTTTAAATAACATATCTTTTCTTTACCAAAAAAAAAAAAAGCCCCTTGGATTATCACATAACATTTCACTATATGTATAGCCAGATATGCTCTTAATTTTAGTTACTTACATCTCATTCTCTGCAAATCTAAATTATGTAATTATCTGATTTGCTTTATAGGGCCGGAACCAATGGATATATCTACGAGCTCACCATCTTTGCCTTGTGAAATTCCTACTTCTGATGTAACAATTTTGGAAGGACATACTTCCGAGGTTTGGGTGTTCTCTCATCATGCATAATCTTTCATCCATCATTTATGCTTTCTGTTTTATCCAGCTGTACATCCACATTTATGCTTTCTGTTTTATCCAGCTGTCTACCAGTACATTGGTTATCAGTTGTCATAATATGTTTCATTTTTTGGCCTATAGGTTTTTGCTTGTGCATGGAGTCCAGCAGGTTCTCTTTTAGCATCAGGGTGGGTACATGTTTTTCGAAGGAGATGCAATTGATGCAAGTGATATCTGTGCATATTGTGATCTATTTTTTTTCTTCTCTCTTTCATGTTCCATGCTCGCTTATTTTAAAATAATTTTTGCAACATGGTTGTTTTTAAATCTATCCTATACATGAAGTTTAGTTTTATGAATGGTGAAATGTGTTAGGTTTCTCTTATAAAAGAATGTGTTAGGGTTTGCTAAGTTGAGGCATTGGACTGGATCAGAGACATATATTATGTTTGTTGATATTGCTTTTAAAAAGAAAAAGAAAAAACGAAGAAGAAAACAATGGTCATGAAGGTGTGTAATTGTGTCATTACGTTTATCAACAAAAATTGAAGTACCTTAAGTGTCTCAGTTTTCATTCTACTACTGCAGAAACCATATCTTAACCAACTTCAAGCCAAAACTTATAGAACAAATGAACCAAAGGTGCTGATATAGGACAGCCTAGGGATGTTACGAATCTAAGACTTAACTGTAAGGAAAATTAACCCCCCCCCCAAAAAAAAAAAAAAAAATACTATTAAGGAATAGGTGGTGTGGATTGAAGAAAAAGGCAGAAATTCAATAGAACTAATAAAAGAAGATGATAGAAGATCAAGAACGGTAAAGATGATAATAGAGTTAAATCTTCCCTAGGACTACTCCATATTTATGGTGAAACTGTAATACTAACCCTAGACAAACCTCGAAACCCTAAAGGACTCTTATCGAAAATTCAGATTTTGTTATGCATATCTGTTCATGTTGGGGTTTTTTGAGGTAGAATATCTGTACCTTCTAGATCGTTTTCTTGCTATGAGTATTTTGGAACAAGTCCCACAAGTTTTTGTTGAGTTTTGGGCATCTTACTGCGATTCTTCTATTTGAAAGTTATCACCCTAGTCTGTTTTCTGATTTGCTCACTCATTCTCTCCTGTTGGTGAGTTTTGGACATCGTGGAGTACCTACAGATCTACCGTGATGCTTATTCGGTATGTTTTGGCCTCATATTTGATCTACTGTAACTGTTTGGAGTTGTACCCTCTTTGTAGGTGTTGATTGGGTTTTTCTAACATCTCAGGAAGGTAGTCTACATCTTATTCTCTGTTTAAATAGGCATGTGCATTCCTATACAGTCTGGTTGTTTGTTTCTTCTTGTTGTGGTTCATATTGGGCTGTCTCTAGGGTTGTGTGGTGAATTTGACATGAAAGGTCTCACTCTCTTTGCTGAGAGCTGGTTCTCTTGGGACTGAAGCTGACATTTTGTTCTTGTTTTGAAGAATGAAATCCTACTCAGCTGTGTGGCTGATTTGTGTTAGTTTTATCTTCTGCAGTGTTGATTGTTTCCTGTGTGGAATTAAGGGTTGCCAGTTGTGTACTCTTAAGCTTTGTGTGTATAGAAATGTTCAGTCCTCTTGCTGTATTATGGTTGTTGCAGCCTTGTGAAAGGCTATTTGAGGTGATAGTTGATTATGTTCTTTTTCACCAAATCCTGAAAAAACAATAAGGAAAGAAAGTAACACTACACCTCAAGGATTTAGTGACGTCACTAATAGAAGAAAAAATAAATAACTACACTTGGGAACATGTCATACGGATGATAAAAGCATATTAAGAGTAGCCGATACATTCCTTTTACCGGCTATGGAGGAATGGGACCCATTAGTTATCCGAACCTTGTCCCAACCAGAATAGATACATTATGCTAAGAAAAGATACGGCATACCAGTCATGTGATGGGTAGCACATGAATTGATAATCGGGGGATGACTTGGTGTGGCACTATGAGAAGAGATTGGAACTCCCAAAACCAGGAGGTTGGTTGAAGTTTGACATTCTTGAGATCATCTCAAAGGTATAACTACTAAGTAAACAAATCACTACAAACAATACACCTCAAGATTATAACCAGCAACCAGTGGGGGATATGAGAAAGATGGTATCTATATGTTGGATATTACCTCCGATTGCTGCCCCAGTTCAGCTGCTTCCATGGATGCAAGTGATTGCCTTCAACTCCCCAAAGCATTTTGTCGCTTAATACGCTCTTCCACGTCTCTGGGTGCCTAGGTATCCACTGAAAGCCTTTCCTCGTTTGAACTTTGCTGTTAACTTTAAGGCCATGCCACCCTAAGGTGCTGCTAAATGAAAGGATCTTATCAACGTCCAAATCAAGTTCTGTTGGTTTTATGGTGGCACAATCAGCTTGGCCACACTCCCTTGTCTTTGTTACACCGGTTATTTCCCCAGTTTCATTCTTCTCTGAGTTTTCAATGTGCACCTTGTATAATAGCCAAACATTGCCTGTCTATTTATCCACTCAGTCCAAATCGAAGTTTAGTTCCTTTTGCTATTGTACATTCTGATGTGGGGCCAACTCCTATTGTCTCGCTGTCTGGCTCTCATACTTTGTTACCTTTGTCGATGACTTTTATTGGGCTATGCGAGTGTATTCATTAAGTGTAAAAGTGATGTTCCTTCTGCTTTTAAATCCTTTCATAAAATGGTGTTAGACTCAGTTTGATACTGACTTTTGTATCCTTTAGTCTGACAATGGAGGTGAGTATATGCCAGGGAGTTTTTCCTTTTATTTTGATGAGTCTGGCATTGTTCACCAGATAACTTGTCTATACACACTTCAACAAAATAGGGAAAGAAAAAGACAGCCATCTTCTTGAGATTAATGGGGCTTTTTTTGTTTACCATGCATGTGACTTAGACTTTTTGGTGTGAGGCATTTCAAGCTGCTGCCTATCTGATGAATGGGATGCCCTCTCTTGTGCTTGCATCTCAATTTTCAATTGATCTTTCCAGTTCCTCTCAGCTTGTTTCCTCTTCCTTCAAAGACCTTTGCCTGTATTTATTTTGTTCATTTGTATAAGTCCGTGTGTACAAAATTTGATCCTAAAGCTCTTAACTGTGTCCATCAAGGAGCATTTGGTGGATAGGCGTAATTCTCGATTGTGGAATCTTCACTTAAGGCATAATGTCAATGATTGGGAGTTGGATGAGTTAGTAGGGCTGCTATCAAGGATTGAGACAACTTTGCTTGGGGACAAGGAGTTGGAGGATTGCAGGGTTTGGAGGAGTGGTAGTAATGTCTCATTTTCAGTCAGCTCCTTCCACTCCTTTACCCAGCATGGCAATAGAGATTCCCTGGTTAGAGTCATCTGGAATGCTTGTGTTCCCTCCAGGATCTCTTTTTTCATGTGGCTAGTTTATAGTTAGTGGGTGTAGACGATAGGTGTCCTTATGTCAAGGGATCTTCAGACTCCCAATAGATGCTGCTTGTGTTGTGCAGCAGGTGAGGACGCCAGTCACATTTTCATTACTTTGTGTAGCAGCTTCCGCTGTGTGGTGGTAGTTGTGAAAGCGCTTCAAGGTGAGTTGGTGGGTGATACGAAAATCAATAAAGGACCTGTTAGCAGCTTCGAGCTTTGGTCCAAGTAGGGCTTTAAATAAGAAAGATTCTGATTTGGAGGTGTTTCTTTTGATGCTTGTTGGAGTCTTTGGGAGGAACGGAATCACCAGATGTTCAAGGACAGGCTGTCGCCTATCTCTAAGATCCAAGAGAAAGCTTTTGCCAAGTATATTCGCACGTCTTTCCATGGAATCAGGTTCCAAGACTGGGTTTTTGATTGGGATCGCCCGTGTTCGAGTTGTGGTAATGTGCTTTCGCAACGCTAGGACGTTGCTCTTGCTCTTGTTTGGCTGGGCTGCATTTCTCATGCAGACCTGCTGGTGTTTGCAGTTGTTTCTTTTTTGTAATAAAATCTTTCTTTATCTATCAAAAAACAGTCTTACCATAAAAAAGTGTCTTCCTTGTTTATGCCATGAGTTAGAAATGGTATAGGTGCTATCATCTCCCTACTTATAGATGGTTTGTTTCCATGGATGTTACTTTCTCCGAATCATTTCTATATATTTTTTCATGGCAGCCATTTTTAGGGGAGAGTTATAGTGAAGGAATGCTTTCTTTTCCACTACCATTACTTGTTCCTTTATATTTCATTTGATGGTGGTAATAGAAAGGCAGATGGTGTTAGCAATCGGGGGAGATTGCAAAAAACAACAAACACTTACAGACGTATATGAGAAGAAAGAATGTGATCAATGAAAAGACTACTCCTCATATCCTCTTCTAGGAAGCGTTCTCAAATCCACCTGTACTCCTTGTACTTCCTCTTCCTTGCCTAAAGGAGCTGGGATTTGGTTGGACTCCTAAAGTTAGCCTAAAGTAGGACTGACATTTGGGGCCAATACATCAGCGCCAAAAAAGTGATTTACACTTTTTGGGGGATGATTTTCACCTTTTAGCCCTGATGTGTTGGCCCCTAAGTTAGTCCTACCTTAGGCTAACCCTAAGATAGTCTTACCAAATCCTTAGGGCGCCTAAATATATTTCTGATGATTCTAATATTCTTATCACTCTTAGAAAGGGTGTTTGAACATGTACGTAGGCTATTATGTCATTTTGTGTTCTATAGTGCCTTGTCTTCATTATGTACCATTGTTTATGCATTGTTTTTCGTGTTTGTGCCTCACAATGTGTCATGGGCCCTTTCTTTGCCAAGGTTCAAAATGTCGATGTCGGTGGAAATGTTGGTCAGGCCAAAATAAGACATTAGAAATGTTGGAAATGTCTGAAAGAAATCTTGTAAAAAATTGTGAAAACTTAGGAAGCAAATTCTAATCTAACTACATAAGTATAAGGGAACAAATAGATTCTTAGGAATGACAGTTTATTTTAATATTCTTGTATTATAATATTCTTAATAGACACACGTGCATTTATTATAATATTGGTACATAATGGTTGACAAATACATATAATCTAATAGGATAAACATAAGGGAACAAGTTGATTTTCTTCATTTTCTTCTTTTCTCCTACTTCCTACCCTCTTGTTTTCTTTGGAATTTATCGTTTTTCTTATGCTTTTTTAGTATAATGACACAATGCGAAAGGGGAACATTTGCTCAACACGTCAAAATTGTATATCACGTCAACCGAAAATTGAAGTTTTATAATGTAATTAATGTTTTGTGTCGGTGTAGGTAATATGTCATGTAGGTCTTGGTAGACATGGACATATGTCGTGTAAGTGTATATGTAGTCGTCAATTCCATTCCATGTGAAAATATAGGGAATTGTGGTCTAGTACATGTGTACCTCAATGTATAAATTTAGTAGTCATGTAAGTGCCTGTAAGTCTATATCTAGGTCTGGGTGAATGCAAGAAAAGAACAAGTCCATGACCAGAAGACTACAAGATAGAAGATAGACCACAAGCATAAAAAAGGTAAGAACCCAAGAATGAATGGTAAGTGGTAAAGACTAAGGGTGAGCATGAGTCTGGGCCAACCTGAACCCGACCCTATATTTGGCCCAAAAAAGCTAGGCCTGAGTTGAAGGCCTGAACCTTTATTAGGGCTGGGCTTGAGCTTACCTTGGCCCAATCCGAGGCCTGAATTTCCAAAATTTCAGAGTTTAGACCCTTATCCAAAATTTCAGGGTTTAGGCCATCTTCTAACCTCTCAAAATGGTTGTGGAGATTTGAGCAGGAGGGTGATAGTTTGTGGAGGAAAGTGGCGGCGGCCAAGTTTGGCTGAGTAGATGACTGAGGTGTCATGCTCAATCCAGGGCCTTTCAATCGAAGTCCTTGGAGAGGTATAATGCAATTTTACCAGCTTTTTAAAAGCGGTTTGTCTTTTGAGGTAGGCAATGAGAACCGTATCAGGTTTTGGGAAAACAATTGGAGTGGGGAGAGGCCTCTTAAATTGGTTTATCCGGATGTTTTTACCTTGGCAGTGGAACCTACCTCAGTGATTGCTTCCAACTTTTCCATTTTGGGAGGATGGACAATTTGGTCGCTCGTCTTGAGAAGGGAATTATTTGATTGGGAAATTCCAAGGGTGACTCAACTTCTAGATCATTTGCAGGGATCGCATATTAATATGGATCAAGAAAACCGCAGGGTTTGGCGCATGGGTGTGGGAGGCCAATTCACGGTGTCTACTTGCTATGGTCATGTGGCCAATGTTAGATCGGAACCTGGGCCTTGAAGAGCTGTCTGGTATAAAGGAATCCGTCCTAACGTTCAATTTTTCATCTAGACGGCGATTATTGAGAAGATATCTACCATGGACTCCCTATGGAAAAAAGGATTTCATGTACCCAACATATGCCTTTTATGCTATAATGACAGTGAATCACTTTCTCACCTCTTTCTTTGCTGTCCATTCTCTTGGGAGATTTGGTGTGGCCTGACAAGTGACTTTGGAACGACTTTTATTGCCCACTAAACCATTAAGGGCCTTGTTGGCGGCTGGTCACATCCAGCGCTAAGTGTTTTTAGGAAACGGATTTGACGATTAGTACCGTCGGCGGTATGCTGGGCAATTTGGCTTGAGAGGAACAACCGAGTTTTTTAGGGGCACTCAGAACCAGCTTGACAAATATAGAGCTAAAGATTTTATCATTTTTTGGGTTCGTAGATGCAAGGGCTATGATGGTCTTCCGGAAGGGGCTTTAGTCAGAGATTGGACAAATACTATTGGGTTACATGCTCCTTGAGTTTTTCTGTGTGGTTTTGTTGTTGGGCTTTGTCCCTTCCTTGCTTTTGTTTTCTTAGGGGATTTCTCATCCCCGCTCTCTTGTTTCCCTCTTTTTTTGATAATAAATTTTTTTATTTATCCAAAAAAAAAAAAAAAATTAAACCCTTTCAAGACATCCTTTCTAGCTTTTCAAAAGTTCCAAGGTATATCGGGATTACAACTAGATAATGATTAGTTGTAACTTGGCTTTGATACGAAAATTAATAACATGCATGACAAAATGAATATGTAAGAGATCTATAAGTAAATTAAACTTAACAAATCTAACTAGAAACAAGATTCCTATTCTTATCAAGTGCTTGCAAGTAATTAGAAAAGAAACTAAGTGATAAAATAACTCAACCTAACAAGATAGGGCATATAAAATAAAGAAAACAAGTACCTAAACACTTAAATTAATAACTATCTTTAACTTAAGAAATTAACTAATAATGCAATGAATAAAAAACTACTAACAAGAGGCTAGAAAGGGAAATGCAAGGGGCTGGACAGTAAGCTTAAAGTGTGGGTGATAAAATGAACAAAAGATAATTATCGAAAAAAAAAGTAAACAAAAGACTAAATAAACAATAGGCTAAGGTAGGGATAGATGCTAGGCAAATATAGGTACTAAGGTGTATTGTTGGCAGTAATGACTAAAAATAGTGATCATGAGGCTAAACAATGGTATGAAAATATACCCGAAGTGTGGGTTACACCAACTAACAAGTGTAGAAGTGTGTAGCAAATAGGGCAAGTAATCACATTCTTTGGAGCCTTTCTTCAAATGCCTAAAGTGTCAAAACTTCAAAATAGTAAGCTTCTTGAGTCAAAAACCTCTTGAAAACTTCAATCCTTACTCCAAACAATACCCAAAAGTGATCCTTGATGTAAAGAAGGATATGTGTGTACAGCCGGTTGTATGAGAGATACAAATCTTGAAGAAATCACACAAGGACACAAGAAATGGCCTGGCTGACTGGGTATAGCAGTTGGGTTTTGAGTTTTGATCAATCAAAACTCTAGGACTTATAATCCTAGGTCTGCCGCCTGACAAGGGGTATTAATCCCTTTGTAAAGATTAAAAAAACCAGCAAGGAAAAGGCTGGAAAATTCCCCGGACAGCTAGGTGAACTTTCTTGAAATTTTCTGGTAAACTGGACTGTCCAATTGGTATGGAAGATGGGTTCTGGGTTTTGATGATTCAAAACACTAAACTTGAAGGGGATTGGTTAGCCACAGGTTATAGGTAACCTAAACCTATGTAAAATTCCAAAAAAAAAAAAAAAAGCCCTTAAAAGACTCTGCTGGAAAATTTTCTGGGCAGGTTTAAAGGGTTTCTTGAATGGGTTTTGGTAGGTTTTAAGGGGCAGCAGGTTATAGAGAAGGTAGGGTGATGTTTGGCTGAAAAGGATGGTGAAAAGGGGATGATCTAGGGTATCCGATAGGTATGGGAGATGGACTGGCCGAATGCTATAGGGTAAGGTGGGAATGGTTTAAGTGATGGGGAAGGTTGTGGGAAGATAAAAACAAGTGGCCGGCAGGTTTGGAGAAGATATAGGATGGGTTTGATGTGGTTAAAGGATTACCTAGGTTCAAGAATGGGTTCTTAGATTTTTCTGGTATTAGGTGTAGCCAATTGATGTTAAAGAGGATGGGGATGGGTTTTAGTTGAAGGAAAAACAATGGGATGAAGGGGGAAGTGATCGGTTGGTGTGGGGACTATGGGGGGCTGGTAGATTGTGGGCAACAAGAAAGGGTTTAAGAAAACCAGTAGAAACAATAGGAAGAAGAAAAAGTCGAGTAAGAAGTAGACAGAGGATGAGAGAGATATACCTAAGAAGGAAATCACCAACCTTTTGCATGGGAAATCACCAACCCAAGCTTCTTTATAGGTTCCAAACAAGAGAATCCAGTTAGATGCTATGTGAAAACTAGGGAGCAAAATATTTTCAATTTTTGTTTGATTTCAATGAGGTTTTGAGTTAAGAACTTACTGTTTTGAAGTTTTAACACTTAAAGTGTTTGAAGAAAAGTTCCAAAGAAGGTGATCACTTGCCTTATTTGCTACCTGCTTAAGGACTTGCTCCGGAAGGTATCCTTAAGGCTTCGACCATACTTGACTGAGCAAAGGTGTTCTGTGTACACTTGTTACTTGTTGCTGCCCACACTTTGGGTATATTTCCATGGCATTGTTTAGCTTCATGATCACTGTTTTTAGTTATTACTACTTGTTACTAGCAACACACCTATTTGTCAGCCTGTAGATAAAGGAGGATTGGGCATTTTATGGCTCAAAGAGATGAATAAGGCTTGCCTCTCCAAGTGGCTGTGGCATTTTGGTGAAGAGAAAGAGGCCCTGTGGCGGAAGGTAATCTCCACTAAATATGGGATGCACCCCTTTGGCTGGTTTTGTGAGCAACCAAGAGATCTTTTCCTCATGGGCATGTGAGGAGGGGCATATCCAAGCACCTTAAATGGTTTTAAGAAAGGGCCTCCTTTAAAGTTGGTTGTGGGGCGAATGTTCGTTTTTGGAAAGACAAATGGTGTGGTAGTGCCCCCTTTGCAGATGATTTCCCGGTTATCTTTGCCTTGACTAGAAACAAGGACGGTTCAGTCCAAGAGCATTTTAACCAAGTCCTTGCTCCCTCCTGGGATCTGGGCTTGGGAAGAGCCCTGAATGACTGGAAGCTAGATCTGGCCTTTGCCCACCTCCACAGGCTGGCTGACTCATCTGTTGGGACTCCTGAGGTCCCTGATGTAAGAATATGGGCTAGCAACAAAGATGAAGTGTTCTCAGTCAAAGAAACCTATGCAACTCATTTGAGACCTTCCCAAAACTTTGCCCCCTTGCGTATCATTTGGAAGTTTGGTACACCTATGAAGGCAACTTTTCTCCTTTAGCTGATTGTGTTGGAGAAATCACTAACAGTGGATAAGTTTAAATCCAAACGCTTTCATATGCCTAACAAGTGCTGCCTTTGTTGTGTTGCCGAAGAAGTAGGTCCTCACTTGTTCTTGCACTGTCAGGTTTCCCATAAAATCTGGACATCCTTCTTCAAAAGCTTCAACAGGTTATGGCCAATGTCGGAGACGATGGCAGATCTCCTAGTAATATGGGACTAGGAAGATGTCACGGGGCTAACTGAAAGCGATAAGTTTCTTTGGAGGAGCACCCAAACGGTGATCTGTTGGATGATCTAGATGGAAAGGAATGCTAGGTGCTTCGATCGCAAAGCCACAATCAACTCTAAGCTCCATCATAGTGTCGTCTTCTTGCTTTTTATCTGGTCCTCTCACCTCTGCCAGCTCAGGGGATCCAAATTTCATGATTTCATTTTTGAATGGGATCGTCTAGTGTTTAAGCCATAAGGCCTTTTGGCTGTTCTGGCTGATTTGTTCTCCTTGTGCTTTCTCAGCCTAATAGAATTTCCTTATTTATCAAATAAAAACACACCTTAGTACTTATATTTGTCTAGCATCTATTCTTATCTTAGCCTATTGTTTATTTAGTTTTTTATTCTCTTTATCACCCACACTTTAAGTTTGTTGTTCAACCCTTTGCATACTCCTTTCTAGCCTCTTGTGAGTAGGTTTTAATTCATTGCATTGTTAGTTAATTTCTTAAGTTAAAGGTAGTTATTAATTTAAGTATTTAGAGGTACTTGTTTTCTTTATTTTAGATGCTCTATCTTGTTAGGTTGAATTATTTTATCACTGCTTTTCTTTTCTAGTTACCTTGAAGCACTTGATAAAAATAGGAATCTTGTTTCTAGTTAAATTTATTAAGTTTAATTTACTTGTGGATCTCTTGCATATTCATTTTGTAATGCACGCTATACCAATTTTGGTATCAGAGCCAGGTTACAACTAATCCTTATCTAGTTATAATTCCGGGAAACCTTTAAACTTTTGGAAAGCTAGAAAGGGTGTCTTGAAAAGTTTAATTTTGAGATTTTAGAAAATAGCCTAAAGCCTAGAATTTTGGAAAATTGCCTAAACTCTGAAATTTTGGAAAGGAACCTAACCCTAGATTAAGTCCACAGCCAGCTGACTACTATTACTTAGTAAGTGATGTGAAGTCATGGGGTTTACCGTTGAACATCCTTTTACTTTCTCGCATGGATAAATTATTAGGATCATACTTAGTGATCAGTATGAGGACAACTACATATCTTCTGGTTTGGCTAGAAGATTATCCATACATCTAGATGCTAGATCATATTTTTTTTGTAAGATGACTACTTTATTGTTCAGATTGAGGGCAGAGAGTTTATTGGTGGTGTTAAGTGTTTCTTTGACAAAAACCTCTTCACAGATCATCAAATGATTCTTGGAAGAACATGGTTGAATTTGAGGAAAAACAATTTTAACAAGGTGTCTAATACTCTTTAGATCTGTGAAAGGGGTGCATAGTATCAACTCCACGTCAGGCCTTTTGATATGGAACCGCTTATTTCAAACTTGTCAGATCAGAAAGAGCATGATGATATTATAAGAAGGGTAGAAAATTTTCTTCTACAAGTGACTCATCAGAGGAACAATGAAAGAGGATCGAGGACACACTTGACAATATCCACCTTTCTCTTCAGCAGAAGAATGCGAAGGTAAATGACTCAAAGTTTGAGATTATAGCACATGTAGAAGGAATACCGAGTGTAACAGCTTGAGGTTGCCGTACCTAATGATGAGCTAGAAAGTGTGTAAGAAAAGTTAGAGGTGGAAGTACCAGAAACTGAAGCCAAGACTGCAGATGAAGGCGGTAGTGTGGAAGAGACTGAAGAGACTAATGATGATCAGTTCGATGAGGTAGTAGAATCCACAAATGAATGCCTCTTTGATGTCCTAGTTTGTGACCAGCTACTTGACGATAGTCTAACTCCAGTTCAAAGTGAGATTCAACCCATCTTCATTGATACACTTCCTGACCCTGTGATGGTTCCCAGAATTTTTGCTCTGGTCCACATTTAGCAAGATCAGTACTACAAGGTGTTTCTGTTACTGGTTGCTTATCAGGAGATAATTACCAACTCTGAGATCATTCTTACATTTGACACTTGCAAGCATATGGGTTTGCATCACAATCTCATAGTTGGTGGACATGGTTTGTGGTTGATCAGTGCGAGTTCTCACATCATGCTAATTATTTCTCTCTGTAAAACTCGAGATCGAGTTTTTTCGAACAAAGGGGGTTTGATGCAGACATCTAAGCTGAAATAAGGCCCACATGACATGTGGGTGGGACTCACATGTGTAGTCCTTGTGGCAACCAAGTGGGGGAACATATGAAGCACATCTTGAAGTTGATTTAATTAGTCTTTTATTAGATTTTATGTTAGGGTTATCTTTAGCTTTATCTTTTATTTATGTGTTGAATTTATTCCAGAGTCTCTGTGTAATTAAGAGTCTTTAAATCAAAGTTGTAATCCCATTTTTTCTCTTTAGGCCATATTTTGGAAGGTCAAAGCTCATCCATTTGGGCTATTTTGGTGCCATTTGAAAGGTTATTTAGTTACCTTTCCAATGAGACCAAGATCTTGAGAATCTGATGTGATTTGGGAAAGTTATGGCCAAAATACTGGTAGGGTATCACTTATTATGGGATTTAGTTATTTTAGAGAGTTTTAATATTTGAGGAAGTTTGGTTAGAGTGGGATTTGGAAAGATTGGCATGTAAAGTCTTTATATATGCTTGTAAACCTGCAATTTATTAATGAATGATTGAATAAAATTGATTAATACAAAACAAAGTCTTTTTTTTTCTCTACATGAATGAGAATAATTCTCTTTTCTCCAAGCTACGGTACCAAGATTGGAGACATTGGTTGGTGATTTCCTCATAAGGTATCTTCCCTATGTTCTTCTTCTTCTCATCTTCTCTTTTTCTTTTATTTCTTTTTCTCATTTCTTTATCTTTGGTTGTTCTTTGATTGAAGAATGTGGATCTTGGTATTTCTTGAACCATAGAGATCGCCCTCATATTCTTTTCTTTTATTGATTTTTATTTCAAAGCTGTGTTCCTTGATTAATTTACTTACAATTTGTACAAAATTTTCAAAGTTTCTCTTTGATTTCATATAGTTCTTGATCCATCTTCTTCCTCTAATTTTCTGGTTTCTTGAATTTCAAGATTCTATAGTCTAAAAGCTAATATAATTTCATATAGCTAGACTTGTCGGAATCACTTGAAATTTGGTACCATATATTTCTTATCGATGTCAGAATCACCTTGCAATTTTTTTTTATCTTTTTGACACATGACTAGGGGTATTTTAATAATTTTGAGTTTCTGTCCATAAATTATAGAATTTCCCTTTTGGGTTTCTTTCTTATATTTTCTTCATTTTTTCTTGTTTCAATTCTTATTACACCCTCTAATCAAGTTTATTCTTCTATTTCTATTAAATCTTGATTAGTTAAAGAGTGCTTAAAGTTTAAATTTTGGTTTTGTAACTTTATTCTTGCTAGCATTCTACATCAACTGTGTATCATTTCTATTGTGCTGCATCAAGAAGCCTAATTGTTTTGGAAGTAGTCCGAATTACTTGCTCATCTTATTGATGTTCAAGTAAGTAGTAGACAAGAAAATAAGAGGATTTGGTTGTGGGATTGAAAGGTCATTATCCTGACGAGATCATTACTTTGCTTTGCATATAAGGGTGGAGCAGTTTTTTCTGGTGAAGGTTTTTTAAAAGGCTTGCTTCCTTTGAAGATTTCTTTTTCTTATGGAATGCAGCATGTGATAAGATCTTCTAACTGTAGAACACATGGTTAGATTTATGACTAATTAATGTGTACTTTCCAAGATAGTGAGGAGAACTTATTTCACCTATTAGTACATTGTCGGTTCACTTCGTCTTTGTGGAGCATTTTTTGGTACACTTTGCTATGTCCTGGGTCATGCCATTCATTCTGGTCGATCTTATCATGTGTTGGAGATTTGGCTCATTTGGGAGGAGGGGCAAAATCTAATGTGGTTTCTTATTTTTGTTGAAGTATATTCATTTGTGTATCTCCTAACACCTTAAGGTTTTGGGAGAGTTGGTTAATTCACTATCAACATGCTATCGAAGCAGGTTTGGTCGCGAGTTTGAATCTTGGTGTAAGTATTTTCCCAGATGTAGTGTTGTGCGCATGTGTACATGTTGTGTGGACCCATGCCTAGTTCCCCAAGTGTGTTTCCAGGAGAGAACAATGTTCTTCCTAAGGGGGGTGTTGAAATATATTAATTTGTGCATCTTCTAACACCTTAAGGTTTTGGAAGAGTTGGTTAATTCACTATCAACAGTGTCATGTTGGGAAGTTTGGAAGGCAGTCAGGTTATTGAAGATGAGTATTATAGCACAAAGAGTGACTCTATACAACCTATGCTACATTCGTATATTATCAAGGTGACTGCCAACTTATGCTTCCATGACAATATATTCTATATAACAGCACCATTCCCAAATTCACCGGCTGGCCAGATGCCGTCTTTAAACTGCTTGTCTATGTGGACCTCCAGCATACCACAACCCTATGCATGTTGTAAATAAAACCGTAAGTGGAATATGTAAAGACCAGATTTCAACTTGAATCCTTGTATCATTTTTTTTTTCTGCTTGTGTTTTTTCTTGAAAAATCTACTTGAGAATTCAACTTTGCATTTGGCAATGTTGAGCGCTTTGGAATAATTCCTTAGGAAGGCCATTTACCTGAACGAATGGTGATAGCTTATTTTGCATTTGGCGAACTAGATTGAACTGCTTGGGCTCAGAGAACCAGTCATTCTGTAAAGATAATTGGATTTATGTTGATCCATCAAACATGAGTCATTTAAGGTGGACAATCTTCTTGAATTTGGAGCTTGTTGTATTCAAACAATTGGAAGGGTGGTCGAAACTTGAGTGTAATCATTGTCTATATATGGTAGCTACTATAATGTATACATGGTATTTGTGTGTGTGTGTGTGTGTGTGTGAACTGCAATGGATTCAATAACCGATGTTTCAGTGGATGCTAAACGTAGTGTATTTCATTTCAGTTACTGATAGACTTACAGAGTGATTTGGTTCGTTGCTGTTGCAGTCGTCAAGCTTCTTCTCAAACTGATTAACACATTGTGGTTCTTGTGTTTGCTACTGATTTTATTTATATGTTTCTTACTTTTTGTTAAAACTCATTATCTCACCCAAAGTAGATGAAAGCTATGGAAGAGGAAATGGAAGCCTTGCAGAGAAATGGATATCTTTTATTTTTTCTTCTCTATATTATGCTTTACGTATCCTATTTTCTTAAATCTTATAAATTATATATCATTGTCTGAATTTCTAGGTCTGGAGATTCAACAGCACGGATTTGGACAATTCCAGATGGACCTTGTAACTCTAGTATGCAAAATGGACCCCCAAATGTATTGGTCTTGAAACATTTTAAGGGTAGATCCAATGAGAAAAGCAAAGATGTTACAACACTTGATTGGAATGTGAGTTTTATGTGATGGTTGAAGTTGTTGATATATGCTTGTAGATATAGATACATTGTTAATTTCTTATTCAACATAGATGTATTCCTGTGGTTTATGTTCTCAGAATTTGATGTTAAGGTCTCAGTGTTCATGCCTTTGTTGTAGTTGGGACCTTGGGATTTATTTACTCTCTTTTCATTTGTACTTTTTGTCACTCTTTTGTTTGCCATCATGCAGGGAGAGGGGACATTTCTTGCGACGGGATCTTATGACGGGCAAGCAAGAATATGGAGTAGAGATGGTAGCATTATTTTCGTTTCCATTTTATGCTCTCTAGTAGTCAAAGCTTGGAATATCCTCTTTTCTTAGTCTTCTAATCTGTAGATCGTGCTAGATATGTATAAAGTTGCAGTAAGTCATGGGCTGCTGAGATCATATATCCCAGTCTAATGATGGTGTTGATATAATCTGCTTATACCTGGGAGATTTACATATGTATGTTTCTTTGATAGTCTTGTGTCAGTTGCAACATGATATACATGAAGTTTTAGTTTTTTAATTTATGTTTATCTTGTGGTCATTGTCATATGAACTGTATGCACAATGCTATTCTCATGAACTTCTGGATTCCCTTTTTAGTGTGAATGACTTGGGGTGCAATCTGGTGGTTCATTCATTGCTCGCATAGTGGGAATGATTAGTGAATTTTCCTGTTTGTAGATAGTTACAATTACTTCATTTTCTATAACCAAGTGACTTCTAGCTTCCTATTCATGGAAACTTTCTCAGTTTTTAGACATAATCAATTACAAGTGCAAATATATTCCATATATTTTGTTTCAGTCTTGCTTTTATCCTATAAAGTTTTGATTATAAAACATATATCCATAGTTCTAACTTGGCATTTACCCTCTAGTCTCGTCAATCAAAACAATATCATTAGCAAATAACATACACCATGGGACCTCCTCATATATATCTCTAGTCAACTCATCCATAACTAAGGCAAAGTAATATGGGCTAAGTTCCTTGGGTGTAAATCATTTTCATCACAAACTTGCTCCTCTCTCCCCCAAATGTCCTATCACTAGTTATCATTCGATCCTACACACTGTTAATATATCTAATTGGGACCCCTTTCTTTTCCAAAACCCAGCTAATGGCCTCACTAGTTACTTTATCATATGCTTCTTAAGTCAATAAAGATCATGTGAAGATCTTTCTTCTTCTCTCTAAACTTTCCATGAGTCGCCTAGCGTAAAAATAGTTCCAGTCATTGATTTTTCAGGCATAAATATAAACTGATTTTCTGATACTTTAGTTTCCTTTTGTAGGCTTTGCTCAAGTGCTTTCTTCCAAAGTTTCATTGTATGGCTTATAAGCTTGATCCCACTATAGTTGGTGAAACTATGAATAGCCCCTTTGTTCTTGTAGATAGGAAGCACAATACCTTTTACTCCATTCACTCATTCTCTTTGTTCTAATTGTTTTGTTGAACAACTTAGTTAACCATTATAAGCCATTGTCTCCCATGCATTTTCAAAAATTGGGATACCATCTAGTCCCAGTGCCTTCCTTGTCTTTATCTTTCTTAAAGCCTCTTCAACTTCCGGCAATCTAATCCTACAAAGATACCTATGACCTTTGGTCTCTTCAATGCTATTGATTACTTCTAAAGGACTTTCCCTATGTGATCCCTTTTTAATTAATTATGAAAATAGCTCCTCCAACTTTCTCTAATCTTCTCATCTTTCACTTACACTATTTGATTCTCACTCTTAATGCATTTAACATGATCTTAGTCTACATTTTCTCTCTCATTCTAGCAAGTCTATATATATATTCATCTTACTAACATTGGTACCAAAATTATGGTAAAGGTCATCATATGTCTTAAATTTAGTCTCACTTACAACTTTCTTAGCTTCTTTTCTAGCACTTCTATATCTTTCTAGGTTTTCTATGTTTATAGTCTTTTGCCAAGCCTTTTAACAAGATCTTTTAACTCTAATGGTCGTTTGAACTTCAATATTCCACTGCCAAATTTCTTTAACTGGTTTCTTCTTTGCTTTTAATGAAGTTAAGTTATTCATAAAAAAATGGTTGCCCTTTCCCTCTAGACTCTCCAAGGCCCTCTTTGGTATAGTAATTTCTATATGGGACCTATCCTGTTGTGGTGCAATCCTTTGTCGATGATACATGTGTGGTTTGGGGGCCAAGACTGTTTTATTGTCCTGTAGCCCTTGACTGAAGTTGCTACCATCTTGAACATTAATAGTCATTAACCTATTCTTCAGTTCAGGTGGAATTGAAGACATTTGATGTAGGGATTGATTGGGCTGGGAAGGAGAAGTTGATAGCAATCATTGAAAGAGGCCATAATTTTCAAGCTCACATTGCTATAGGGGCTTGTTATGCTGGATGGCTGTGTGAATGCCTGAAAGATGCTGTAAAATGGGCCCAGAACAAACGTCCGATTAGATTGAGGAGGAACGGTGCCAAGATCATCTTGTTCTGTAGGCTGGAAAACCAAAATGGGAGGTTTGTCCTGATATCTCTGTTAGATGAGATGGGAAGAGGGAAGTCTGTAGCAATACTAGCAGGGGAAGGTGAGTCAGGATGGACTACCATTAGGGAAGGGATTTTGGAGGTTGGTGGTATGGTTGAGAGATCCTGTTTGGCCTCAAGAGGATTAGAAGAAACTAGGTTCCACGAGGCAAGGTAGATACCCATTTTCTGGTCCAGTAGATGGCCTTCAATCGGGGAGGGGGGAGATCATCAGGGTAAAAAATATGTTGGGAATCCAAACATGTTACGGGAAGAGTTCATCTCTGGGGTGCTGGGAGTATGCAGTGATATGTTGTAGGAAGAATACCTTGATGGACTGGGATGCGGTTTGTATTCGGCTGGGAGAAATTCTCAGGTTGGCTAGGCCTTTGGTGTGGCAACATGTGGATCCCCTGAGACGTGTGCTGCTACCTGAATCTGATGGGATTGCTGCCAAATTGATTAATCTCCAGTAGGTGCTAATAAGTAATTCCGAAGGGGTGGAATTATACAGATGGGAGTCGAAAGTGATGGAAGACTGTTTAGATGTGAAACCTTAGAAGATTGCCATTCATGGGCTCCCACTACACTTATGGTCGGTGGGAATTTTTAGGGCAATAGGGGGGCTATGCAGTGGCTTCCTGAAGGTGGATAAAGAAGCTTGGAAGTCCTATGAGATTGCATGAATCTGGAGCAGTGCAGGTAGCTTGGAGAAAATACTGTGTTTGATTTTCTTATTTAATAAGGCAAAGGAGTTCCCGCTGTTTCTGGAGGTAGAAATTTCGGAGAGGAAGCCCTAGACATGGCCAACAACAGACAAGACGATAGTCAGGGCGGCAGAGCAATTTCAAATTCAAAATGGTGATCGTACTAAGGCCGTTGCGTGTGTCAGACAACATCACGATCTCCCGCCAGACGAATGACATGGCTCAGGTGAAGAAGATTGGTGGGGAAGGGTATCAGTATGCAAAGGAGGAAGGAGAAAGAAGGGGGAGGAGGGCAGTTGGGGAGAGTTGATCAAAACTTATCCACAAAAGAATGGGTAAGTAAGACTTTTCCCATTCAAAGGGGGGTGGGAG
>JAOXJP010229408.1:0-10955 GCA_025762735.1 Platanus orientalis | reverse complement strand
TCAAAATTGAAATTTTGAACCTTGGATAGGTCTAGAGTTCAAACCTACATCTCAACATTTTTTTTTAAATTCATGGGCCGACCCGAGGCCGGCTCAATTAATGACGAGCCCACCCCTACAGGCCCGAGCCCGATCTATAATTTGAGGGCCGTGCCTAGGCCTACCATGGCCCGAGCCCGAGCTCGACCCATGCCCACCCCTACAGAAAGCTCTTCCCAGAAAAGATGTCGAGAATACGGGGAACAAGGACCATACACCCCAGAGAACATCCAATCAAATCCATAAACAATCTCCACAAAATGAACCAAGATAGAAAATTCACCCTTCAAATCTTCCACTTTTTGAACCACTACGGGATTCCAAATCATCAAGATACCACCCGCCACCCCAATTGCTGGAATATCAATCCATTCAAAAGAATTCCGTCCCACCAAACTCCTAATAAGAAGAGGAACAATCTTATCCTTCTTGGTCTCTTGGAATAAAACCACGGTAGGCTGATACTTCCTGAGACATTCATTACAATATCTTCTCTTCTCGACACCCCCCAACCCTCTGACATTCTAGGATAATATCTTCATAGTCCCAACTTTTTTTCCCCTTCCAACTCTATCAAATCTTTCCAAACCTTGTGATTTTGTGCCATCTTTGAGATCCCACTCCAATTTTCTAAGCTCTCTCTTCCCCCTTGGTTGTTTCTTATGTTCAGGATCACCTTCTTCCTCTTCCATGAAATCCGAAACACGGACTTCATTCCCATCTCTATCTAGAACTTTGAGTCTCATACTCTGGATTAATTTGTTCACCCTTTTTGCTGCATTTAACCCTCCTTTTTCTGGTAACAGACAATCACCACAATCCTGAATACCTTCTCTGCCCTCTTGTAACCAGTAACCCCCTATTTTCTTTTTCAGAAGGCATACTATGGCATTCCACATTCTTAACACAATTCTAATCTGCAATGTTAGTATGGAAAGGAATAGAAAGACCAATAGAAGAGTGACTAGACAAAGGGCTATCATTAGGAGAAAAAAGTATTAATATGACTGAAAGAAATTGATTTAGACTATGTACCTCTCAAGGTCTATGAATTATTAGAAGATGGATTTAGAAGCCCCTGACTCTCCTTATGAGGGTTTGCATCTCTAGTGTCGGTATTCTCCATGGCGACTTTATCCCTTGAAGCACGACAGCCCTAATTACATGATTCGGAGAAGCCTCCAATCTCGTGCTCAGCAGTTTCCTCCATGGAATCTGGGTAATCAACCAGCTTGTTATTATGAAGGGGGGTAAAAAATTATGGACACAAAAACTCGTTAATAATCACCCCTCCTTCCTCCCCATCAACTTCAGACAAATAATCCTCATTCGAACATTCTTCATCAATCAACTTCTCGATCGGGCCCCATCGTGAGCTAAGAATGACAACCGGCTGAGACATCTCACTCCCTGAGCTATCAGATCTGGTCGCCGTATCCCTATTTTCCGGAGAAGGCCCCAACATACAGTTGAATTTAGAAGACGGAGAAGGGGTTACGAAACAACCTTCAATTTTAGTATTTGAGCAAGGACTCTGGTATGCATCATCTGAATCTCCTGCCTTTGATTGCCTCTGATTTATCATTGTTGGCCAAGCTTTGTCGAAAATTTTTTCAACAAGGTCCGTAAGACCTCTTCTATTATCTTCGTGAGAGTCTCGACAGATCAGGTCGAGTGGATGAACTGGGGGCTGGGTTAATATCATCCTTCAATCGGGCCCCCTTATGTTTTTCTCTCCAAACCCATTTCGGTTTGGGCCCATTAAGGAAAAACCCAGTACCGCCATCTATCTCATTAGGTTTTTCAAATTGGTTTGAATATTTATTTTGAATTCGAGGCTAATATTTTTGAGAATTAGGGTTTCGAGGTAGGGTATCACATTGTTATCATTCGATTATATCTAACGGTTCATCTGAGACAACATCAAGAGGGTTAATGGATATTTTCGTATCCAATCCCCAATTTTCGTGGGTACCTTTCAGGTCGTCCCTATTGCCCAATATTGGAAGAGCTGAATTTCTCTCGTTGGTGCTCACAACCGAGATCATGGACGACTCCACCTCGACAACAAGATTGAAGTCCTCCCCGTCAATCTCCCATTTGATCATTCTAGGAATATTTAAGACAGATATGGCCCTCACCTTCATACGAACAACAGATAATATCTCTTTGTTGTTGCACCTGTTATCGACTTCCATTAAACCACCGCATCTCCTGCCAATCTCAGCAAAGGTGACCTGATTCCACTGAGAAACAGGAAGCCCCCATACTCTCACCCATCTAGGGCCTGCTACAGAGGAAGGCTCGATTTTATTGGCATTTGCAGACCATTTAGAGAGGATGAAAACTTCATTTCTGACTCTAAAATGACCTACGTCCAAGATTCTCATAATCTCCTCCAGGCTTCCCACCTCAAATAATGCTCGATTAGATGGCACACCTATTAGCTTCATCACAAAACCTTCCTCTGTATGATGTCGAAATTTCCTAGATAACGCATTGCCTACTGCTTTCCATGGCACCGAGATCCCCCAAACATCACAATTTATCATTTTGTTCCAGGGTTGGGCCTCAAGTACCCGATTCCATTGTGGAATGTTTGATTTACCTGTGCATTCGGCATTCTCAAAGCCAACTGTGTGGATTTTTTGGGGCCCATTTGACGCAGGATATCAATGAAGCCCCACCATCCATGGCAACTTTGGCCAGCTGGAATGATTATAAACCTGTTTCTTTTTCTTTTGCATTCCATTCAGATACTTTCAAGAAGCTTCCATATTCATTAAACCTCCGAACGAGGAATAACAACCCCCCATGAACAACAATGTCTTCTTTGAGTTCCTTTGTGACGTTTCCTTCACAAGCTTTAGCAAAGGAGGATATCCTAGGGATAAGATGGGCTGAAAATGATATCCTTTGTGGTTTTCCTTTGCCTCTTTCGATCACCACTAAACCCTCATCTTCTAGACTGATTTCGAATCTCTTGGATTCAACCTCCAAGAACCTGTGATGCACCGCCTGCTTCTTCATTACGGTTTGTGTTCACTTTGCATCACCATCATTAGAACCACCAAGATCATCACCATCATTCAAGCATTGGTTTCTTAGAGGGAAAGTAAGAAAAACCCTCTTGTATGGGTTCCATCAAAACACCCTCACTGTTATTATAAATTCAAAAACTTAAAAGGCAAATTTTAATTTAATAATTCAATGATCTTCCTTACAATGTCCTCATGACAACTATTTTTAAGAAAAATTACCCAAACGCCAACTTTTACCCAAACAACAAATCTTAGACATCTATCTACAGCACCCTATAACTTATTTTTCTTTATGATGACTAAACATACCCCTTAATAACATCATTTGTTTGTAAGCCAGACTTCAAACACTACTTAAAAGCCCAAAAAAAAAAAAATTATGAAAGCAGTGAGATAGCAACTGTAGACCTCGGAAAGAGTTTTCTGTCATACCGTGTTCATCAAACCCTCGAAGACCAAAACATGGATTTATATTTACAACAGTGATGCCCGTTTCATGATTATTTAGAAAATATCTAAAATTTGTTCTCGTGACCATTTGCATAACTTTGGGATCAGATGGCCAATACAAAGAAAAATATAATCAACAGTTAGAGACAGAGTCTAGCCTCAAAATAAAATCAGATCCTACTGATATGGCTATAAATTCTCAAGATCGTCAAGTGCATCTCTGTGTACACAAGATTTATATATGAATCATAAAAATCATGGACTAAGTGCTATGCGTTCATTTTGTCAGCATTTAATCTCAGAAAAATAAACTACTTCACCAACCAAACATCTTAACCATGTTTGAAACCAAGAAAGCATGTAAATAGAACTTATACAGATGATAAAGATAAGTCTGACCTGAACATGACCAGTATCTGCCCATGATGCGCATATATGGGGGTTTTGTGTCATTGCTCGTATGCGATTAATGCATCCTTCATGTGCAACCTTGCGTAGCTGTCACAAGGTAATTCATACAGTAACAATGAAAAACCATTTCATTAGGTAAACCCAAAAAAAAAAAAGGAAAAAAGGGTAATGCTGTTTGAGCATGTACTGACATCACTATAGAACAGATAAACTGAGAATAAAGTAAAATAATATAATTTAAGACCTGCAAAACAGGTGGCCCAGATCCACCATCGCCATCATTATCGTCATCTTCATCACTCTCACTACTATCACTATCCATATCGGTGTCATTATCAGCAGACTGAGTAGGCACTAAATCACGCCTTTTCCCAGATATGTTAGATACCTTAAATATTCCTATAGAGTTCCAAGAAGGTTTCTCTGCCTACAAAACAAGAAACAATATATAAAGGTATTGATGGGAGGCCCAATTTAAACCAGAACATTTTTTTTTTAAATCTGTACTATAATAAACAGCTCAGCATGCCCATGGTAGTTCTTACATACAATGGAAATTACTGCCTTACCATGCTCACTCAACTTGATCAAATTAAAAAGGTAACAGATTTTCTGGAAAATAAAAGGATTAATTCGATCACTCAAAATACTTGTAGATCTCTCTCAATTGATCAACTTATGTTTTAGAATGGTAATCCATAAATAAAAGAGTTACAAAGTTCACACAGATAATGAACTTAAAAGAAAAAGAAACAAAATAGGAAAAAGAAACATCCCAACCAAACCAGCCTAACCAAAGTAAAAAAATAACAAAGAGAAGGAAAGAAAAGCAAAAAGCAAACCAACCCAACCAAACCATCCCAAAACCTAGAGAAACATCAGTCATTCCCATCCCATAAAGAAGTGCAATAAGGCCTCACAAAAGTCATCTCACAAAGAATACCACTCAAACAGGGTATTCAAAACAGACACACACTACTTGGAATTAACCCTCGAAAGATCTGCTGTTTCTTTGCTTCCAAATGCACCATGAAAGAATCTCAAACAGCTGTGAGACCCCTTTCCTAACAAACTAACCACCATCTGGAGATTAGATCTTCAAAATGTGAAGGGAAGACCAAAGAAACACCCACCCAAGCAAAGAAGAATTCAACACTTGACCCACCACCGAATTCCAAACAAACAAACCACCATCTGGACATTAAATTTTTTAAATTGGAAGGGAAGACCCAAGAAACACCCACCCAAGCAAAGAGGAATTCAACACTTACACACTACCGAATTCCGAACATTGATATCAGAAGGGAAGACCCAAGAAACACTCACCCAAGAAAAAAAGAATTCAACACTTGACGCACTACCAAACAATGAACAAAGAGATGACCTGCATTTTCCTCCTCCATATGACACATGGAACATCTATTTACCATACTCCAACATCTGTTTTTTTCTTCTTTTTGTCGGATTATTTATTGTAAGAAACTTGTTCAGGTCAGTGCTCCAAATGAAAGGAAAAAAATCTTTGAAGGGTAGTCCAATTTCCACATGGTCGTATAAGGGAAAGAATCATTTACCAAGCCATCCAAAGCTGAATAGAAGAAGTATTTGACTAAAAGCTGCCTCTCCTATCTATTGTTTAACAAGAGGATTAGAATGGAAATCATTCAATTTGTTGAGAAGCCTTAAAAATTCCTCCCATTTCCAATTGTTCAAGCTTCTCTTCAAACCAGGACACCAAGTTCTGTCACCATTATTGGCATCATAATGGAAAGCAATGACCCCATTCTTATCCAACGTTACGGGGAACATTCTATTGAAAGCCACTCAAAGAGATCTTTCCTCACACCACGGATCCTCCCAAAAACTTAATCTCCTCCCTGACCCAAGCCCGAATATGATATATTTCCTAAAACCCTCTCAATGTTGAACTATATAGACTTCCACATGCCTACCCTTTGGATTCCAAGCCGATTCCCTCCCATATTTTTCCACAACTACTCTTCTCCATAAACCCTCCCTTTCGGTCCCAAAATGCCAAATCCATTTAATCAAAAGAGCCCTATTATGAACCCTAATATTTTTTATACCTAGACTACATAAATCTATCAGCCAACTTATCATGTTCCAATTCATCGAATGATATTTTCTCAAATCCATTAATTATTTCACCAAAAAAAAATTTCTAAACATTTTTTCCAACCTCCTAGCTACTAATGTCGCGATTGTGAAAAGAGATATGGAGTAGTTTAACATGCAAGCCAAAGACCTCTTTATGAGAGTTAGTCTACCTCCTTATGAAACATCGAGGCTTTCCAAGAATGAAGACTTTTAGACACTTACTCCACAACAAGCTCTCAAATCGCTTTAGAATTCAATTTAAAATCCAAGTGGAGACCAAGATAGGCAGAAGGGAAGAGCCAATCCTACAACCTAAAATGGATGCTAAATCCTCAAAATTCTGAACCTCCTCAAGCCCATAGATCACACTATTCTGCTAAATTGACTTTCAAACCCAAAATGGCCTCAAAACATCTCAAGATGCAGAAGATGAAGCCCAACTGCTGGATTGATGCATCACAAAATATCATGGTATTATTAGCGAATTGGAGAAGGGAAACCATCATTCACCCTACAAATCATTCGACCCAAATCATTCATGACCATAATGAACAAAAAGGGAGCAAGGGGGTCCTATTGTCTTAAGCCCCTAGAGCTCTTAAAATAGACTTCCATTTATTAGAACCAAAAAGAACACTGATTCAACAAACTCATTCAACCAACTTTTCTATTTCCCCCCAAAAAAACTAACCTACCCAAAATATAATCCAAGAAAATCCGATTAATTTGATTGTATGCCTTCTTCAAGTCCAACTTACAAAGAAAACGAATGTAGGATACCCTTTTAGAAAAGACCCTACAATAATTAAAATGCAAGATAATGGATTCAAGACCAAAGGAACTGAAATTAGGATTCTTGATTAGGAGAAAATAGGATATCAAGTAGGTTATAGAAAAGAGGGAATTAGTTTGGAATGGAGAAGAAAGACAAAAATAAATTAGAAGAAAAGGTACAGAAGGGCAATTCTGGAATATCTAGGCAGACCCACGAAATTACAAAAATACTCCTATTGACCCATCAAAAAATTCTAAAATATTTTAGAGTAGGTTCTGATGTCCTTGAAGGTTCTATGGTTTAAATTTCATAAATTTGGGATCAAAATTGAAGTAAATATTCAATTTTAAAGTTTATTGTTTGTTGGGTTTTAAGAATCTAATCACTATTGAATCTTGATAGGTTCTTTAATTAAAGAAACAATAATCAACCAATATAAATAAAAATTCAGCAAGAAAGATAAATAATCAAGAAACAAGAAGCAAAAAAGAAAGAAGATATAAAGGGGGAAAACAACTTACTCGTGGCATAGAGAAGGATAAAGAAGAGGATACCACACCCGAAGAGGAGATAATATTGGAATACCACACCCAAACAAACCACATGTCCAAATCACTTTAATTCATCATTCCAAAAACTGAATTACAACCTCACATCTCATATCTTTATAATTTGACTCACAGGACTCCTTAAAGCATTAGGACTCCTATTCTAAACCAACTTCTTAAAAGACAAGACTCCTAATTTTAAAAGACTCCTAATTAAAACTCGCTAAGTAAAATTCCTAATTGCATCTAAATCCCTGGCATTTAATGCCTTGTTACATAAAATCTAAATTAAGTCACCGATAAGGACATCAAGCCTATGCAACCTTATAGGCTCCATTACCATACGAGGAGACTCACTATGCAGCCACTTTGGTTCAAGTAGGTTTGTGGGTCCCACATGTTTTGGTAGGCCCATGGAGTATTATGAGTCTTTTGTTTGCTGGGTTATCGTTTATGTTATTTAGGCTTGGTTTAGTGTCTTTTGTTGGGCCTAATTTGAGTCCAATATGAGTCATTTATATTTTATTTACGTGTGGGGACACATAGGGTATATTTATTTTTGTTTTGGGCTATATTATAAAGTCCACTATAGGGGGTTTATTGGGCTGGTCGACTAGCCCATATTAGGGGCCATAGAGTAGTTTTTTCTTTTATTTTTTTTCATGTAATAAGGCCCATGAGAGCCCATTAGTGATGCAACCCTAAGAGAGTGGGTATAAATTAAAACCACCTCTCTAATTTTCAGCAATGAAGAAATAACAAAAAAAAAAATTGAAGTTTTATGTTTTGGACACTTGCACGACCATGGATGTTGTTCTCTTCCTTTTTGGTTCATCTATGTTGAATGTCTATATAGGATTGCTAGAGCATGGGGTGGGATTGTTCCTAGAGGTGAGTTCAATTTTTATCTTTTTCTTCTTCCTCATCTTCTTCTCCTCCTTTAATATTTTTTCTAGTTTATTGAAATCCCTTGGCTGTAAACCAATTCCCTACACCTTCATAGACTTCCATATCCAACAATCTCCACACCCATCACTCCCCACATATTTCCACATCAGCTGGCCACCTTTCCATGCACTTTCTTTGATGTCTTTCACCTTCAAACATATCCACATGTCCTCCATATAAATCGGCTGAAGAAAAATCCCTTCACCCCTTTGAAAATTTCATAACAAATTCCCTATAGTTGCTGCCCAGAATTTTCCAGCAAGCTTCTTAGCTTGATTTTGAGGTTTTTATAGAGGGATGTATACCCTACCCCCTGCAGCTACCCTAGGATGTCTCTCCTAAGAGTTTTGGGTTCAGAAAATTCAAAACCCATGTTCATGGAGATTTCGGCCAGCCTAGATTTCTTTAGTTCTTCAAAATTTTAAAATCCTCTACCCTCTCATAGCCAGATAAGCAAGAGTTTGTGTACATGGTACTAGCCACTCATAAGGGGTGCTTACTTGGTTGAAGATTGAAGGAGATTAGTGGATTTGAATAAGCAAATTTCTGCTGGGTTTATCTTGTGTACTTTAAGTGTTAGACAAAAGGCCTAAGAGAGGTCTACAACCCATTCTACATCAGTCACACTTCCTTTCTAAGGCCTTTAGGGCCTCGTTACATCAGAAAAATGGCTAAAATAAATCTAGAAACAACCCTAAAATAAAATGAAATCCAAAAATAATAACCCTAAAATTTTTGGAAACATCCAAATAAAAAGAAAAAAAATTCAAAGCCTAACTACTGGACACAACGAAAATGACGATTATCCATGGTCCTCTAACTTCTTTTTCTTCACACTATGCCCCCACATCAAAGACCCTTCTGTTAATCCTAACTATGGAATCCACACAATCATTAGCTGCCGTCAGAACTCTATCCAAAATTTTCCTTTGAAAACACAAAAGCGCCTTATGGCACGAAATTTGTTATTCATAAATAAATAAAAAACAACAACACCAAAAAGCACCTTGCCGAGCGCAGAACTCAAACCCTGTTAAGAGGTTTGACTAGGACTCCCCTTTCATAGGTTGTAAGTTCACTAGGACTCCCCTTTGCCCCACCCCTCATCAAATCTGAAGTCTGAATAAGGTAAAATTAACTTCTACCCCTCAACTTGAGTATAAGATGGACAAATTAAAATACCATCAATTTGCAATTCATTGATAAAATAATAAAATAAATATGCTTCACTGTGCAAAAATCATAGCAATACAGCAAAGTCACCAAAAAGAGCATATAGCTTACCTGAGTCCCTGCAACACAATACACGGAGTGTGGGAATTCGGTCCGAACCAATCCAAGTGTGTCACGAACTATGTCGAAACTGCAAAAACCAATTCAACTGCAAGAGTGAACAAAAACTCCAAAGCAGAATTTTGAGAAGAAATATACGATAAAAAGGAAAGAAAAAAAAATGATCTTCCGTTCATACAAACCTTAAACATGGCCAGCCAACATGAAACCCATGTAGTGAATTATATGCAGAGGGATCACACTGAAGCTCTTCTCCCTCTTCCAGTTTGTCCACTCCCGGTTGCCATACCTTGGCAGGGGTGGAGGGTATCGCAGAAGAAGATGGCCCCTCCTTCTTTGAGCCCTGCAGAATAACCTTCGGTATTAGAACCCTAAAATAACTAATTTAACGAACTGTTTAACTAACTACATGAGAAAATTTATCAAATAAAAACCGAAAAAAAAAAAAAGGAAAAACAAAATCAAATCGCATAGCTGAAGATCACGCAAAATTGAATAGTATATAAAAAATAAAAATAAAACACAAATACCTTATTTTTTCGTTTGGCCTTCTTAGGGTTTTTGATACTGCGAACCATGTTTTTTATTTTTCCTCTGCTCGGAGAGGAGCTAGGTCTACAGAAGAAGGAGAAGTAGCAGGGACGAAGAACTAGGGTTTTACTTAAATCTTGATATATCGACGACACGTGTTGGACACCAAAAAAAAAATAGTAAGAATCCGAGAGAAATTTTGATTTTCCAATCATTTATAACGAATGAGTTCGGAAAATCTCGAAAAAAATAAGACCTTGTCTGTTTGCCATGAAAATCTAGTTTTCTCATGATTATTTTATTTTCTTTTTCTTTTCTCGGCTTTGTCTGTTTGCAAAGATTTTGACAAAAACTGAAAGAAAGTGTGAGAAAATAAAAATTTTCTTCAGAAAAAGGATCTCCTACACTCAATTTTTCTGCTCCTCCATGTCCTCACAGACAAATCTAAGTGTTGGATATCTTTTTTCAATTGTGAAACATAACTTTTTCCAAAAAAAAATTATTTTCTTTCATTTTCTATCAAAGTCTTTGCAAACAGATGTAGCCATGGGTAGCCTTTACCATTCAATTCAAGGCAACCAGAAATGGAATTTGCCGAGTAGAAAGCAGATGCCTTTAACCAAAAAAAAAAACTTAAGAAAGGTTTAAGCTATGAATGGCAAAGTGGCAATGAATATAGGCCAATGGGTTAACCGGATATCGGGTCAACTTTGAACCAACCCAATTTTTTAGGGGTCACATGTGTAATGGCTCACAAGGGGGTGGCTTAGAGGATATCAGACCCAACTTGGGGGGGTGGAT
>JAOXJP010229407.1:0-10955 GCA_025762735.1 Platanus orientalis | reverse complement strand
AGTTAATTTTGCTTCCACACAAGTTTCACATTTATGATCTAAATCAAAATGAAACTTAGGTAGAAGTTCTAAATTAACTAATATACGCATAGTATTAAAATTTATATATCCTAGTCTACCATGCCAAACATCAGACAATTCAAGCATACATACAGAAGAAAAAACTTTATTTATGTTGGAAATTATAGTCATTACATTTAATTTAAAGAGTTCATTGCTCATATACCCTTCTCCACATACATCCCACTTTTTGTGAGAATAAATTTGTCTAACTCGAAGACCAACTTGAATCCTGTTTTACTCAATAGTGAACCAGATACAAGATTCTTGCGAATGTTTGGCACATGTAGTACATCATTTAGAGTAAGCTAATTTCCTAAAGTCATCTTCAACACCACATTTCTTTGTCCTTCCACTTTTGAAGTCATAGAGTTCCCTATGAAAAGTTGTTATCTGTTATTCATTGGTTGACAAGTTGAGAAAATTCTCTTTTCTAAACAAAAATGACAAGTAGCCCCAGTGTCCACCCACCATTCTCTAGTATTCCCTACCAGATTAACTTCAAACACCACTGCAGAAAGGTTTATATCAGAGACATGTTCAAAAAGATGATTCACTTATGTTATGTTGGCTTGGGCAGCGTTCTTATTGAAGTTCTCTTAATGATTGTGCTTGCCACAATCCTTAGCACGATGCCTTGATTTATCGCACACAAAGCATCTTCCTTTGAACTTCTTAGATATGCCACCTTTAGGACCCATGAATGGTCCTTGGATGTACTGCTTCATTTTCTTATTATTGAATTTATGTTCCACCACATTTGCCCTATATTAGATGATCTGATTCCGCAGCTTTCTTTCCAAACCGTGATTATTTTCTTCAATACTTAATATTACGATTAAGTCTTCAAGTTGCATTTCCTTTCGTTTGTGCTTAAAATAATTTTTGAAATCTTTCCAAGATGGCGGTAATTTTTTAATTATTGTTGTCACTTGAAAAGAATCACTTACAAACAATCCGTTTTCGGTATGAATTTCATGCAGAATTAGTTGAAGGTCTTGCACTTGACTCATAACAGACTTTGAGTCCGCCATCTTATATTCAAGGAATCTACCCACAATGTATTTCTTCATTCCAACATCTTCCGTTTTATACTTCTTATCCAAGGAGTCTCATAACTCCTTTGAAGACTTAATTAGACTATTCACATTGTATAATGTGTTGTCCAATCCATTCAAAATGTAGTTCTTGTAGAGAAAGTCGACATGTTTCCATGCATCCACCGTAGCCAATCTTTGAGAGCGGGTGCATCTTCAAAGAGAAACTTGGTCAAATTCAACGTTGTAAGGTAAAACAACATCTTCTGTTGTCATCTCTTAAATTCCGTACCGTTGAATTTTTCTGTCTTTTCTCCATGGTTACTAGGAACAGGAGTTATGATTGGCGCCACAAAAGGAGGAACAACCATACTTGTATTATTGGTTGTCATTTATATTACATAAATGTAAACAAAAGCTTAACTAATATAAAGGAGGAAAAGATATAAAAAGAATGCACCAAGAATAATGAAATAACCGAATATGTTTTAAGATTGTTATCTTAGTATTGTTATTTCAGTATTCTATATATGTGCACGACACTATAAAATATGAAAATACTTAAATCAAATAAATGAAACTACTTACTTGACTTGGATGATTGAAACTTCACTTCACTAGATCAAGGCTAGTGTTTAACACTATGTCCTTAAGATAGATTCGTCCCTCATCGTACTGGTGCTTATGGTCAATTCAGACGTCTGCCTTCCAAGATACAATGATCTTACACCCACAGAAGAAGCACTACAATTTGTGTGTCTAGCGAACCAACTTGTGTTGTACCTCTCTCTTATACTAACACTGACACAAATGCACTATGACACTAATAGTTTGACCGAAAATTGAATGAATGAAATGATGGGGGGACTTCTTATTTATAGATTTTTCGTACTTGTTCGGAACAGGTATAGGGACATAACCTTTGATTTCGAACAGTCACAAATGACCAATAGTTGCAACTTAGTAGCCACTTACACATTTGTACGGAACAAACATATGTGAAAGGGGTGATTTACACCTACATGTCCATACAGAAGGGACATATGTCAATAAGTGTGATTTAATAGCCACGTGTGTATTCGGTCCACTAGTCTCCAAGGGAATAATTGTAAAACCATACAAATAAACACACCCCCACAAGGGCAAAATTGTAAAATCTGTTTTTGCACATGTCCCCACAGGTGTAATTGATTCTGGGGAGAAAGCAAAAGGAAAAATTTATTTATTTTTCTTATTGACCCAACCCAATTCAAACCGGCCTGGTTTGGCATGTGTGTGTTTAAATATAGGCTTGGCCCATGTTGGCTAAGTCCTCCCCAATCTACAAAACAGTGGTGCCCCTTGGGGCCAAACTTATGTTTAACATTAGTGTATATGAAAACACAAAATTTTCTAAGCTAGTCCATGTGGGACTATTCAAATTTCACACACTTTTACCAGTTTTACCAATGATCAACTACGCACTTTTGGAGACAATTTTTTATTCACCCATTAGCAGTTTTGAGCATCCAACTATATGGTGTTGTTCTCCTCATTGAGGTGAACACAAACCCATGTGGATCCACCTCAAATGACATGTGGGTCACACTTTTATGTTCGCTCAAATATAGTCAAACGATCAGATTTTGCACAGAAAAATCTGGGCATTTTTCAAGGCTGTTTCCAACTATAATTGACCCAGACATCTAATTCATTCTTCTCCTCCTGTTTAGGGTTGGGCTAATCTTGATTGGGTTTGGATTTAGGTTGACTGGGGTGGTGTTTCTCAAGCCAACTCGGTCCAACTTGGCATGGAGCAGATATGACTAGGGTATGCATGGGCTGAGTTTGAGCTGGGCCTTGTAGGCTTGACGTAGGGCATATATATCATACTATACTAGATCTTAGGCAGCCATGGATCTAAAAAAAATACAGACTTCTAGGCCTGAATGGCTTGACTTGACTTTATGGACCCCAAGCTGAAATCAAAATTTTTTGAAAATCCATGCATATATCCCTGTAAAGTCTTGGGCATTGGGCCAGATGAAGGTCAACTTGAGCATGACCCAAACTTAAAGCTAGTAAAAACTTGGGCATGGTGTCCGCCAACCATCAACTTGGACCACACTTTTTGAATCTCCAGTGTTCAGCCCTAAATATGACATGTTTAATAGTAAAAGAACTCACCAACCTATTCATTTTGTATGGGTCAGGGATGATCTAATCCATAATAAATTTGGGCAAGTTTAAGTTGGGTATTTGCCATTACCCTCATTGATCAACCTGATCTGAAGGCATGTTTAAGTTGGATATTTGCCATTACCCTCATTGATCAACCTGATTTGAAGGCACCTCTAGGAGTGTCAATGAGCTGAGCTTTGCCCAGCTTAGTTCAAGCTTGTCAAATGAGGATTAAGCTCCGGCTTGACTCAGGTTTAAATCATTAAGATTGGGATGAGCTTGGTTCATGCTTGACTTGACTCATTAACTCAATCTTATTGTTTATGCTAAATCTCAAAAACCAAATAGCCCATGAGCAAAATTTGCTGTTAAGAGGCCGAAGATATAGCTTGTTTAACCAAGCCCAGCTGCCCATATGTCTATATATATATATATATATATATATATATATATATATATGTATATATATTCATGTATAAGACATTTATGAGGTGGGCTTTGTACAACTTGGTTCAATTGGAGGTTTGGGCTCAATATTGCCAGCTTCAAACAAGGCTTGAAGCTTTAATCATGACATGCTGAGCTCTAACCTGAGTCAAGTTAGCTTGGCTCATTGACAACCCTAGACACCTTTATCAGTTATATAAGAGTTTGACCAATCTGGGTCTGATAGATCCTATATATCCCTTTTTTCAATAATAATTAATTTACACATTTAAAGCAATTTACATCACTAAACTATAGCCATTACAATGTATAATATGATTTGTACATGGATGGGCCATTTGTCAAACATGTGAATTAGAGATAATCAAGATAGGATCAAAATAGAATCATGAAAATGGGAGTTTTGACATGTTGAGGGCCAATAATCTGAAACTGGAAGATTCGGTTAATTTTGGCATATGATCTCCTGTTATAGATAGGAATAAGAAAGCCAAACAAAGTTCCTTTTGTAACACGTTGCACCTTCTGTACTGATCTAGCAAGGATAAAGTATTTTGCGGTTCTCATTTTATACAAAATGGTTTATTCCTATTCCTATGTATCATGCAGTTTTGGACAAATTGATTATATCATCCTTGTCTCATGATGGATCATAAAAAAAGGTTAGAAAGATCAATCTAAGTATATGTCATGTAATGGTTTGAGCCAACTCTTGTGGATGATTCAAAGACCGAATCTAAAATATGATTGAATCTAAAAACATTGGCACATGTGGAAATGATGTGCTTTATCTAATTGATCTGGCCCGTGCACTTGTGATAAATATATTTTATCATATAAATTTGTAGTGAATATGATTGCACATGATTATCCAATAATCTTTCTTCTTGTCACGGATTACTGTTGCTTAGAAGTAATAATCCATTTATAATTCATGATGTGTGTTTTTATATTTTATATTTGATTTTTTTATTATATGTATGACCAACTTAACTTAGTTGTTAAGACTTCAGAGTAATGTTTTCATATTTCGAATTTAGTAAATTGTTTTTGGGGACGTGGAAAAAGTTCAAGAACTAGTTAGTCTTTTACAAGGCCGCCCCTTTCAAAGTGGATTTTAGTGGTGGCCGAACAGCTAAAAAGATTCTCTACGGTGGAAGTCTAATCAGAATAAACCAGTAGCCAGCGACTCAGCAACCACCACTTCGCAGTAATAAAAGGTTAGGGATCTTTCCGTAATTTTAATGCCAAAAGGACAGAAATGAAAAAGCCATGAACTTTGTCAGTTTTGGACACTACCTATAAGTCTTTAACTTTGGCAGCCGAGAACTCTGATAACCCTTTATATTATTTCCGTCCTTTTTCCCGGCAACTTTGGCTTGGCCGGAAAGGCCGCCGTGTGTCAGATTCCGTCTTTTGATTGGAAACACCGGGCACCTTAACCAATAAATCCACTGAAAGGTTCTTCCTTTTTCTTTCCTAGATCCCTTTTTCTTGCAACTCTGTTTTCATAAAACCCTGTATAAACCCTAAATCTTGGAATGTATTTTTTGTTGTTTCATTGCGACTTTGCGGAACTGTCGTTGAAATCTCAGTAGTACACTATTAATAAGCACCAGAAACCTTTCCGGTGAAGATTTTCGCGGCGAAATCTGGACTTTTCAATTGTACAAACGGTTGAAAAGCAAGGTTTTTGAGAATTTAGTTGGCAAAAATGGGTGACTCTTTGGAAAGATTGGGTTCTGCAGCGGATGCAGGTGTGGAATCGTGTATGAAGGAGGAATTGTGTATGGAGATCGATCCTTCCTTCAGACAAAACGTTGCGACTGCGGAGGATTGGAGGAAGGCATTGAAGAAAGTAGTTCCAGCCGTGGTCGTGCTGAGAACCACGGGTTGTCGAGCATTTGACACGGAACCAGCGGGTGCGAGCTATGCTACAGGATTTGTTGTAGACAAGCGTCGGGGAATTATTCTCACAAATCGTCATGTTGTCAAGCCTGGTACTTTACTTATATTCTTTCTTCGTATAAATTTTGATTAAGTGATCGGAGAGAGTTAACTTGATTGAATCCTTTTTTCTTTTTTATATTTTTGTAGGGCCTGTGGTTGCAGAAGCTACGTTTGTAAATCGTGAAGAAATTCCGGTGCATCCTATGTATAGAGATCCGGTAAGTGGACTTTAAGCTCTGTTTGTTTTTCCAATTCTAGCACTGCAAATGTTGGCATTCATTACTCATGAAGTGGTTGTATGCCATGGTTACTAAGTTTCTTTTTTCTGAAGGCCAGTTTAATTGTATGGTGTTTGTTTTCCTCTTAAGTTGTGTCTTAATTATATTGAAATTTTGTTTGGTTATTATTGTTATTATTATTATTTTATATTGAAGTCCGATGTTTGATCATAAGCAATAATGTTCTTTTGAGTCATGCTTCTGCCAATTTTGTAAATTCAGGCTCTTGAAAGAGTTAACATAGTGATGTGGAACTCAAAATAGCCCCTACTCGAATTTGTGGGCCTGGAAAATCCATATTTTAAGCTTATCTAATCCAGTCCCAAGAAAAGACTCATGAGTTGATATCTAGACTTCTGCATGCCTCTATGGATGTGTTTACCTTCCTGAATGCATCATATCTACATACTCCAACATCCATATCTAGATGCATATTCATAAAAAAGAAAAAGAAAAAATCTAGATGCATACTTTGTTACTTGTCTGGCTATGCTGGTGATGCACATTTTGCATACCTAGAAGTGTGCTTGGTTGAACTTGTTTGTATGTACAGGTGTTTCTTGTGTGGGACTAACAATAAATGCTCTTTCTTTTAGGTACATGATTTTGGCTTCTTTCGATATGATCCCAGTGCAATACAATTTCTGAGCTACGATGAGATTCCTCTTGCCCCAGAAGCTGCGTGTGTGGGGTTAGAAATCAGAGTTGTTGGTAATGATAGTGGTGAGAAGGTATTTAAGTTACATTTTTACCACCCACTTCGTTGTTCTCATGCTGTCATTTGTTACAATGGTTTTGTTAAACCTGCATTTTTTACTTCATAACTTGGAAACTGAGTTTTCTTAGTGTCTTTGGATGCTTGGAATTAGTTTGGAATACATGATGTCTAGTTAATGTGCGTTGAATTTGAAAATGATTGGCGATTTAGAGTTCAGAAACAATGAAGCAATCCTTGCACTTTTTTAGAGTTTAAACTCCACCTATGTTGGTGGTGCTTCCAATCTCCTATTGGTCATTGGAGTTAGATACTTGGATTTGGGTGCTAAAGGAGTAGTTTTCATATTGCAAACAGAGACGATCAAATCCAACACAAATTATTTAATGCCCATGGTCATTTGGGTTCCAAGGACCCAAATACATATTTAATTGTTTTAGCATTTGGAATATCCATGTTAAAAGTTCATCTAATTCTTATGATCTGATGTAGTTGATGTGTTGATTAATGTGGTCATTATGATCTGGAAAAGTGAGACACTCATGCTAAATGTAATCTAATGGTCAATTCAATGTCATTGATATTCATCCATTCCTCATCCACCACACATTTTTCTAGCATGGGAGATTCTTAAGCCCTCCTCATTACATCAAGCTCAATATATACTTGCTATGCAGGCCTCAATTATTTGTAATGTATCGGGAATAAAGATAGAGAAAAATAGCATTGGAGGAGGAGAAAAAAGGAAAATTTTTTATTGGGATAATTGAGACAAAACGAATCTTTATAATATGGGTTTCTTGTCATAAAGATTATTTGAAGTTCCATTCTGGTACAGTATATGGTATTCAAATGTACAATTTGCCATAATTGTCACTCATTTGGATTTGTACTAATATTGATAAGCTCTAATATTTCCATTGTCAGTCTTCACACTTTTCCATCTATCCTTGTGATCAGAAAAAATCTGATGGGAATCAGACTAACACTATAAGACCTGTCAAAGGAGGTCTAAAACAACCTGATTCTAATTTGGCACCATAATAATGGTCTGGGGTCCATGTGGGAGATAGGGCAACTAAGGGATTCATGTGGTTGTGTTTAGGATTCTTATATTAGTTGATTTGATGCCCTTGTTTGATTACCCTAGCTTCTAGATTTTGTTTTTTTGTTTTTGGTTTTTTTGGTTTTTGTTTTTTTTTTTTTCATTTTTTATGTTTTGGATAAGGTTATTTCGGTAATTTTGTCTAGGCTTGGGTTATCTGGATTCTTTTTATTTTTTTAAGGTTAAAGTCTGGTTAATTTAATCTTGTTTAGGTTTGACACACGTTTGGTTTCTAGTTTATGATGTTAGTTTTTCAAACTTGCTAATGTGTGTTCAATTGGGAATAAAATTAAGGGGAAATGTCTAACTGGCCATGTAACTTTATGTTCCTTTATTTTTGGTAGTATTTTTTTTTTTTTTTTTTGGTGAAAAACTTTTCTATTGTTCTTGCACATATGATGCCTTGACACCCTAGGTGTGACTATTATCTAGGTTTCTCTTTTTCTCCCTTGTTTTTGTTCTTCCATCTTCTTTACCATTAAGTACTGTTAATGAGTTACTATTCACTTTGATCATCTTATTTTTTCTTATTTCTTCTATTGCTTTTTATCCTTTTATGTTAGTTTTCTTTTGGTTAAATTACTACAATAAAATATGTAACGATGTCCCTTAAAGGATTTTTTTTAATCATCTACTCAACCATTGGTCAAACTCTTCAATAAAATATGGAATGTGTTTAAATCTATCTTTTTGTTTCTGCTATACTACTAGTTGTTGGACAATATTATATTTTCTGTTTTAGATATCTTTACATAGAACCTTGGTCTGATTTTCAATTCTTAGGTGAGGTTATTTTATATGCTGTTTGAGCATAATGTTTTAGCCAACCTATATGTTCTAGAGTTATGCGAATGAGGATATATTGAACTTAATATAATTGTTTTGCTGGTTGACTTGGACACCAAGAGAATAGGAATCTAGATTATGTCATCTCTTTACTTTTGAGTATATTTACCTTTGATCTCAACATGCCTTCATGTCATAATGCATCCTACATCAGTATGACCGTGATGTATATCATTGTGGAAATGTCATTTCATATTCTTTTAAATTTAACGACTAGTAATTTTTTTGAAGCTTATGACTTTAAAACGTATTATAGATATAGCTAAAAGAAGCCCAAAGAGGTTGCTTGACCAGATCAGTAGAACCTCTATCTTCTTACCAAGAGGCAATTGTTGTCTATATGATTGGCCCTAGCCACTTTTACTCCTATGTTTTGATTGATTTTATCAAGTGGATAAAATAAAATTATAGGACCTTTCAGTTAGTGATTTTCAAGTTAATTATATTATGTTCCTCTTGTGGTGTACCGTTTATATCACTTCTATCCCCTCTTCTTATACTGTTATATGAATCCAACGTTATATAACATATCCTAATTTTGTATTTCTGACCTGATTTAGCATTATGAATATGCAGGTTTCAATTTTGGCTGGCACTCTTGCTCGTTTGGATAGAGATGCTCCTCATTATAAGAAGTATGTAGTATCTTCACTATGTTAACTTCTTGACTCCTGTACTTTCTTTTTTGATAGAGCAAAATTTTATTAAAAAGCGGATGAGTCATCCACAAAGCCGAGAGAACTGCAGGCAGCCCAACAAAAAACTAAGGGGGCTCACATCCTTTAACGATATTAACCCTCCCCAACTTTAAATCTCCAAGGGACCAACCCATAAACTCTTTTCAATTAACACAGCCCACAAAAGACATCTCTCCTTAGCTCTCCTTAGAGGCTTATAAGATAGCTCTGCATAGCTGTCGAAAATCCGGCTATTCCTTTCAAGCCAGATGGACCACCAAACTGCTGGGATGAATAATCACCACAACACCTTACCCTTTCGGCTATTACATGGAGGATACCACTGATGAAAGAAGGAAGGGCAGCAGTTGGGAAAAACCCACATCACATTGGGTTCAAAGAGAATCAAAGACCAAACTTCCCACACATATGAACAGTGCAAAAGAATATTGGCCGCCATTTCCGCATCACCTAACAAAGAGGAGGCGAATTCGAATTGATAAAACCTCTCTTTCTTAAGGAAAAGAAGGCAATTTGATACATTTCTGCATCTCTTTGTCTCTAATATGCATCGATTTAACTGCTGCCTAGTAATGACTGTCTTTCTATGATATCATAAAATCATGATCTTAGTGCTTCACTTTTGAATATGGCCCTGGGGCTTGATTCTTTTTCTCACTAGTTGGTTTATGTGATTAGGTAGTTAGTTTGAGAGGAAAAATCGTCTCCTGTTGTGGAAGGTCATTATTTACATCTTGTTTTGTCAAATTTTCTACTTGGTGCTTCATTGCATAAATTGTAAATTTTTATTCTCCTGTTTCTTTTTTGATCTTTGTTTGTTCAACATTTTCTACTAGGTTCACTTTTCCCCCCTAACCCACCAGGTTCGTTATTTAGATAAAGCTAGGTTGAGACGGAAAAAATCAGGTGCAAATGAATTTCGTGCTAACGGTGCAAATGGTGCCAGGGTGCGGACACATCAGTGCTGAAAAGTGATAAGCGCTCTCCCAAAAAGTGAAAATCACTTTTCGGTGCTGATGCGACAGCCCCCCAGTGCTGTTTGCACGTGTTTGCACGAAATTCATTTGCACCTAATCCGGCCCCTGGTTGAGAATATCTATAACCAGCTTTAAAAACCCAGGTTTATTATCTGAAAGAGTGTGTTAGAGAGTCTGCTCCATAACAACTATTTGTATTCTTGATCTCATCATGTTTTATCGCTATCTTCATGGTGTTGAAGTAGCCCTCCCCTCTCCCTCACAAGACTTAATATGTTTGTGCTTTGTTTCATGGGCTCAACTATGTCACTTTTAACCAATCAGCTCTCCCCATCATCATTGGGAACATTTTTTCAAGTACTGGTTCTTTGTTATTGTATGAGCATGTGGCCCAAATGATGATGAACTGATATGCATTCGTGTATCAAGCAAACAATTTGCATCAATAAAAAACTAAAAAGTGCAAAAGTTCTTTTTTTTTTATGAAAAAAAAAATATTACTAAAGGAAAAGGAAACACAAGCAGCGGGGATGAGAGATCCCCAGAAAGGAAAACAAAGAAGCAGGGGCCAAACCCCGAAACAACAAGACAACATAGGCCTCACTCAAGCAAGCACCCCAAACATAAAGCTTCAATGAGCATACATCTTGATTGTGTTCTCCCAATTCCTCACTAAAGCTCC
>JAOXJP010229406.1:0-10955 GCA_025762735.1 Platanus orientalis | reverse complement strand
AATTGGTGTCATGTCTGCCCCTTGAGGGATGTCAATCATGGAAGCTAGCGTAGCCAAAGCATCTACAAAGTTGTTCCTTCTTCTGCCAATGTAGTCAAAAATCAGATATTCAAAGCTCTTGGAAAGGATCTGTAGACATTCATGGTAGTCTAAGAATTTCTCCTCTCGAATGAACCAATCTCCCATTGCTTGGAAGATGACAAGTGCTGAGTCTCCATAAACTTCTAGTTCATTAATGTTGAGGTCAATGGTTGCTTTCAGACCAATGATGTATGCTTCATATTCGGCCATGTTTTTGGTGCACAGGAAGTGAAGCCTCGTGGCAATTGGAATAAGGATACCTGTAGGGGAAATGAGCATAGCTCTAATTCTGTAGCCTAGTTGATTGACGGCTCCATCAAAGCACATCTTCCATCTGACAATCTTGCTTGACTCGACCTCAACACAAAGTATGTGTTCATCTAGGAAGTCAAATTTCAAGGATGAAGGTTCATCTGCTAGTCCATCTACTAAGAAATGGCCTATGGCTTACCCCTTGATAGCTTTTTGTGAGATATAGGTAATGTCAAACTCAGATAGCATCATGAGCCATCATGCAGTTCTTCTTGTAGTTGCAGGTTTCTCTAATAGATACTTAATGGGATTTATTCGAGAAATCAAGAATACTTTGTATGAGAGGAAGTAGCGTCGAAGTCTCTTGGTGATGTAGACTAGAGATAGGGAGGTTTTCTCGAGAGGTGTGTATCTGGTTTTGTAGTCGATGAAATGTTTGCTCAAATAATAGATAGTCTGTTCCTTGTTCTCTGTCTTGTCATGCTGTCCTAGCACGCATCCCGTGGAGCAATCATGTACAGTCAAATATAGGACCAACGGGCGATCTAGCTCTGGAGAGATCAATACAGGTGGGCTTAGCAGATAATTCTTGATTTTTTTCAAAAGTAACTTGGTAATCATTGTTCCATTGGGTTGGAATATTCTTCCCCAGTAGTTTGAATAGGGGTTCACAAATGGGAGTGAGCTGAGCAATGAAGCGGCTAATATATTGGATACGCCCTAGGAAACTGCGTACACCCTTCTCTGTGCAAGGTGTAGGCATTCCAATGATTGCTTTGGCCTTAGAGGGATCAACTTTTTTGACTCTTTCATTGATGATGAAGCCTAGCAATTTTTCATGGGAGGCTCTAAAAATGCACTTGTTCAGGTTCAGCTTCAATCTGTATTTTCTGAGTCGGGCAAACAACTTTCATAGATGTGTCAAATGATCTTCTTTATGATGGGATTTGACAATCATGTCATCAACATAGACTTCCATCTCTTTATTGATCATGTCATGGATGAGGGCAATCATATCCCATTGATATGTTGCCCCTGCATTCTTGAGACCGAAGGGCATCACTTTGTAGCAAAATGTACCCCAAGGGGTCGTGAAAGCAATCTTTTCTCAGTCTTCTTTGGACATCTTGATCTAATTGTAGCCTGAGAATCTATCCATGAAGGACATCATCTCGTGTCTAGTAGTACTGTCTATGAGCACATCAATGTGGGGTAGGGGAAAGTCATATTTGGGACTAGCTCTGCTTAGGTCTCTGTAGTCTATGCACATTCAGACCTTGCCGTTCTTCTTGGGTATAGGGACGATGTTGGCTAACCATTGGGGATATTGGACAAACAAAAGGAAGCCTGCGTCTAGTTGTTTTTGGATTTCTTCTTTGAGAGCTAGGGACCATTCTGGTCTTAGACGCCTAGGCTTTTGTTTGATGGGATGAATATCCATATTAGTGGGAAGCTTATGGGTGACAAGGTCTGTGTCCAGACCATGCATGTCTGCATAGGTCCATACAAAAATATCTATGTACTCTCAAAGTAAATTTAACAGGGCATGCCCCAGATTTGAAGTGTTGGGGGTCCCAATTTTTACAATTCTGGGCATGGTTTCTGAACCAAGATTGACTTCTTGGAGGTCATCTAACGATGAAAGATTTTGGTTCTCTTGGCGCTTGAAGGCCTTGATCACCTCTTTTGGCATTACTTCTTCATCATTCCATTCCTATGGATCCTTTTTTGAAAAAAATATTTTTTTAGTATGAATCTTTATGAAAAAAATGGGTATTTAATACCTGAGGAGCAACTAGACTTGGAATTAACTCCAAGTTGCCTATATACCCGATGTTTGTGTTAATCACAAACTTAGTAAAGTTTGTTCAGCCAGGATCAAGTTGCTCGTAGTTCTGGTCTTGGGGTGGACCAAATTTACATTTTTTTTAAAAGCAGCTGAGCCTGAAGCTACTTCTCAGGTTGCCTACATACTTGACTTTTAGCATAAGTGCTCTTGAAAACATTGGTCTGTCAAGATCAAGCCACACGTAGTTCTCTGATTTACAAGGGTAGAGAAACAAAAAAGAAATTTTTTTGTCAAAAGTGACCGGGCCTGAAGTTATCTCAGGTTGCCTATGTACGCCTTACAAGTGCATTGGTCGAATGTTTCGACAATTCATGAGACATTAGGGATCAAGTCTACGTAGTTCTTATACAAAAGGGTGCAAAGAAAAGACTAAAAAGCTTTTGAAAAACAAAAATAGGAGTGGAGAAGTTAGCTTCTCCTGGCCTTCTTTCCCAATCAATCAATCCATCACCTAGTCCTGGTCCTCTACTGCTATGGAGTTGCCTTGTCCGGTCTATTCTATGGCTTCTGTGGGTATCCATGTTTCTGGCATGTTGACCTGGTCAAGGTCAAGCTCATATAGGTCTAACTCTCTACTCGCAATAACTGATTGGAGTGCTTCTCTAACATCGCATAGGAGAGAGAGTAGACTTAGAGGAGTTAGGTTGTCCTCCCTATTTTCTAAGGTGTTGGAGTTGAACTTTCCCCAACCTCGAAGATGGATGGCTTAGGGCTAAGAAGATGGGTGTAAGGAGCAGCCTTGAGATGGTAGGCAGAGTGTTGACTGGTGGTTAAAGGTGGAATTACGACTGGTTCTATTGGAATGTGTTCTATGCTGGGGTTGGATGGAATTGTCTGAGCTGGTGCTTCAGTGGGTAAGGTGACACAAGTCTTGGATAGTTCGGAAGCTAATACAAAATGTTGTGTTATCTTGCAACCGGATTTCTTCTTTCTATTCTTCTTAAGGAGATGCTTGATCAATGGTTTGAACCCTAAGCATGCCTTATATTGAACTCTGATAGCTTTAATGGGGTTCTTTCTTTCTTGAGAATATTTGCCTAAGCCTTTGTTTGGATCGAACATCATCTTGGCCATCATTTTGAACTTTGGTGGAAGTATTTTAGCCTTCCTTTTAAGCTTTACCGCTTCTTTCTCCAAGTGCACAACTTCGAACTGGTATGAGGTGAAAGTGTTTGGTGCTTGCAAACTTCGGACTCCTAGTATTTTCTACCCTATCATCGTGATGACATCTGTATATGCTGGTACTATGATGACTTTGTCATTGATGATGAACTTGACCTTCTGGTGAAGAGTGGATGGGACAGCGCCCACCTAATGAATCCATGATCTTCCCAACAACATGGTGAAAGAGGATGGTATGCTTAGTACATGAAACTAAACTTGGAACATTCTCCCCTCTATCACTAGGGGAATGAACACTTCTCCTTGGCCGCAGCTGACCGAATTATCGAAAGTCCTTATATCACATGGGTTAGGTTTCATATAGTTTGGGGGAAGCCCTAATGTGTCCAATGTATCCTTGGTACAGATATTCAGTGCGGATCCATTGTCTACCAAGATAAGGGGGATGCACATGTCTGAGTAGCATGTCGTGATGTAGATGGCTCTATTATGCACTATGTTACCCTCAGGGATCTCATCTTCTGAGAATGTGATGACATGTGGTGTGGATACTCAGGCTACCATGTTTTCCAACCTGTCCGGTGTGATTGAGACATCCATAAAGGACTTTCTAAATATGCTAAAAAAATCTTTCCTTGTGTTGCTCTAATGTCAATAGAAGGCCCAAGATGGAGACCTATGTTGGTGTCTTGGATAATTACTCAATCAAGAACAGGTAAGACTTCCAAATGGGTGCCTCAAAAATCTCATTCTCTTTCTTTTCCTTTGCCTCTCTGGTCTGTTTTTCTATCTCTGTCTTGACTTCTTCTTCTATCATTTTCTCTTTCCCTTTACCCTCGGAATGCAAATATAAGATCAGCTTGGAGACCCTTCCAGATCAAGTAATGAAGGTTGTGAGCTCATCCAGCTCATCTTTTGAAAGTTCAGGATCTGCCACTTCTCTTACTAGGTACCCTAAGGGGACTCGGTTCAGCAGGTATTGGATTCTAGTAGGCGGGGGAATAGTGATGACTTGGTGAGGGGATGATAGGTCAGTGAGCTGAGCATATAGTGATGGTGGTGGAATGATATAGGGAGATGCGAGCAAGTCATGAGTTGCTGAACCTTCCCCGTATATGTTTACATCAGAGGGGAGGACTGTCATTGGGCTACTTGGGGCTGCTTCCCACATATGTATGACAAGTGCTCATGTTCAAGAGGAGGAATGGGCTCTAGGAAGTATCCATTTATGGTGGACACTTGATTGTTATCGGGTAAGAACATGACTTTCTTTGGCTCTGAGATTTTGATGATGTAGTTGGAGGGATTGAACTGGATGGTGGTGAGACCTATCATGTTAACCTGCTTTGGTGGTTAGTGGTTGGGGAGTGGGTTTTGGATGATGTTTGAATTTGGTGGAGGATTGGTGGGCGTGGGGTCAAATGATACCTTACCCTTGTCGATCAGGTCTTAGATATCGTGTTTCAAATGAAAACACCTGTCGAGGGTGTGCCCTAGAGTCTGATGATACTCACAATGCTCTGCTTGGTTATAGCGGTAGGGTAGAGGATAAAGAGGAGGTTTTGGATCAATCAGCTGTTGTAATCTCTTCTTGATGAGGTACTCCATAATGTATTTATAGGAGTATGGAAGAGGGGTGAACTTCCTTTTCTTCTTTTCTTCTTTGGGTGCACCCGGGTACCTGGTTAGTAAAACTATTGTGTCTGGTGAGGAATGATGTTCATGGCTGGTGGGTAGCTCTGGGTTGGCTGTGGTGGAAGCAAAACATGGCTGTTGTTCTGACTAGGCCGAGGAACCTCAATAGCTTGTACAAAGTTTGGCGTACTCTTAGCAAGACTAGTGAGGGCGAGAGGTGCATTTTGTACTAAGCCTACCATAATGCCCAACTCTACTTTTGCAGCTTTGTCAACAACTTCGGCGAAGTTGGTTTGTGACACTGTTAGGAGCATCAGTTGGTAGGTAGGACCCAAAGTCCTCATGAAAGTAGATATCATATCCTCCTCGAACATAGGGTGTTTTAGGTTGGATGTCTTCAACCTCCATCTATAGGTGAAGTCCCTGATGCTTTCTCCGACGATAGGCTTCATACCTTCTACTTCTTCCTAGGTAGGTAGCAATTCTAGATTGAACCTGTAATGATTAAGGAATGACCGTGTTAATGCCCTCCAAGTACTAATGTTGCTCTTCTATTGGTTTGCCAACCATTTCCTTGCATTCTTCTCTAGAATTTGACCCAACATCTGAACCAAGATACACTCATTCTATCCCCATTGGAACATGGCATTGTAGTACATGTGTAGATACATTCGAGGGTAGGTGGTGCCATTATACTTCTCAACATGTGGCATTTGGAAATTCGGTGGTAGCACACCCCCGGGGTAGATATAGAGATCCTCGAAGTTCATAGAGATGGGGGTTTATCCCTCCATCATTTCTAGTTTTGCCACAAGCTTGGCTATTTGGAGAGTGGTTTCATCTTTCTCCTTTCCCTTTTTGCTTGATGTGGCCGACCCGTACTGCTCTTCCAAGTTAAAGGTGGCTCGGTGTTCTGGTTGTATATAGGTTGTCATGGTTCGAAATGGTGTCGTGACATAGATGGGGTCCTGAGTATGTGACGGGCCATGTGGCAAAACCTGCTCGACAATACTGGGAGGCAGTGGCGGCTCAAATGTTGTACCCTGGCTGTGTAGTCCTCCTTGTTTGATTAGATATTCAAACATCAACTTCTCAAACTTTATGAGGGTAGGGATTTGAGTTTGCTCATGGGTGTTGGGTTAGCTAAGGGGTGGTAGAGAGGTTTGGGGTAATGAAGAGGATTGACCAGTTTTAGGAATGGATGTCCAACCATGCCGAGATATGAAGTCCCCCATATATCATTCCACCTCTTATTTTAATTCCTCAGGGAGGGTATCTTTAGACATGGTTCTTGTAGGAGGTGGATTTCCTATAAATACCTCTGGGAGGATGAGAAGTGTAATGCTTGCCATAAGTGGTGGTGTCGATTTGTCAACCATTGCTTTTCTCTGTCATGCCTCCTTCTGCTTCTGTAGTTGAGTCTCTAGGGGAGTAATTGTAGCTTGCTTAACTGAATTGGAAGGAAAGAAGTTCATTGTTATTATTTTGCAAGGTTCATCTTTTATGTTCATTCATAATTGATAACCAGGTGTTTTACAAGTACATATGTTAGGCAGGTGAATTCATGTCCTTTAATGAACTACACGATTTTGAAAACAAAAGCTTTGTACAATATATACATATCGGAAATGATTACAAAAGGAGGGGGTACTTGCCCAGATACATTAGAATACAAAAATGGAAATCTAAAGATCAAGCACTGCTGGGGGTGGTAGAGGTGGCATTGGTTCATAACCCAAGGAGAAAATTTGTTCCCTTAGCTTGTGAACCCATGACTACATCTACTAATCTTGTAAAAAAGCCATGGCATTGCTACGCCTCATCTCAAGTCCCAAATCTTCATGGGAAGTCTTACTGTCGTTCATCTCACTTTTTAGGGAGTGAATGAACTTTACTTTGGTTTCATTCCAATGCTAGGTACATTCACATGAGACCTTGGCCTTTGTACACAAAAATGTCTCAGCTTCTAAGGCGGCCTTGGTCTGAGCATGCGAGGCCCGTTTCTCGGCTAAGTCTGTCAGTGCTTGCTCGTACTCTTCCTGAGTATGAAAAGGCCTTGTGTATGCAGATGTTGATTCAATGCATGGTCTCTTGTTTGAAGAGGTAGATAATGCGGGTGTATTAGGTTGTAGTTGAAGCTTATGTGAAAGCCAATGCTCATATGCGGGTGTCATGGCCTGTGCTCTTGAGGATACTAGCTACGGATGTCCTAAGACTCTAGTATATGAGTTATCCCATAGAGTGGCTAATGTAGATCGGGTATGATTAGATGTGCACTGATCAAGTATGCATGTATCTTCGAAGACTATGGGGAAGTCAAAGAGATCTTGCCTAAGTGCAAATTGTCAAAGGAATCGTATGGGTATATAGGGAGTGCTTTGGTGGACTCCCATGATAACCATGTATGTGCGGTCCTTAATAGCAAGAAGTGGGTAGCGTGTTTTGTGCCACCTGAGATGCCAGGTAATTTGTTCAGGGAGCATGGTGGCTAGCATGTTCCGGTAATCTGAGGTGGTTGTTTTGTTTGGCAAGGGCCTACTTCTAATGTGGATCTGTGTTGGGGTCAGATCTTGCGGCATATAAGTTGGGAAGGATGCTAGGACGGACAGATGTTCTAGTAACCAAGCTTGTAAGAATATCGGGCAACCATATAATCGACCTTTAGGATGTCGAGCACAACATTAGAGACTGAAAATAGTCTCTAAGATGATCATAGATGTGAGTGTCATCTTCTGTAGATGTTGGTCCAAGATGTTGAGTAAAACGCCATTAATGTGATGGCGGCTGTGTGATAGTAAATGTTGTCCAAGGGCAGCTATGGTGAATGCTTTGAACTTAGTAGGATTGACAAAGTCACCAATTTTCTTCCAACCTTTTTCCAGTAAGAGGTCGAAAGGGCAGTGTAAGTATTCTCCCATAGCTTCCTTAGGGAGGGAAGCTTCGGAGATATCCAATGTGTGGAAGTTTCTCAAATAGCTTGGTTTGTGAACCAGGATTATGGCACTGATGCCAAGGTAGTGTTCCCAATCTAAAAAGGATTTGAGCTCCTCAATAGTGGGTGTGAGTTCCTGTTCTCCGAAGTGGAAAACCATGGATGTTGGATCCAAAAGGATATGACTGCCTCTATCAGTGGCCAATCCAAGTTAATTTGGGCTAGGGCCAGTGTTGCCTCTAAACAGCTTTGACAATTAGGGTATTTGCGAAGCTTGCCGAGGTGGTAGAGTACGCATCCAATTGAACTAATTTGTGAGCCATGCCTATGAGCATAAGCATGAACACAGGGTTAGGAATGTCATTATGTAGGTGAGAATAATATTCTACAAAATTTAATCTTAACCCTTGTTTATTGCTTCAACGCCTATTTTTAATTGAATTAAAAAACACGCGTTGAGTGAACAATCAGGCATTAGAGCTGTTATAAAAAATGCTTAACGCCCGTTTTTGGCTAAAACACTTGTTTTTAATTGAGGCGTTGAAGGCACAATCAGGCGTTGGAATCAATTATGAGTTTAAATGATCCACGACAGTTTCATTTTGTCTTTTTATCTTTCTTTTTGCCATTTTCGGTTGCAAAACAGTGAAGAGGTCCCCACAAATTTGTTTCTTTCTTCCCCTTTCAAATTTCAATCAAAGCTTCACTTTCCATGTTCTTTTGACAACAATGAGTTAAGTAGGACCCAGCCATAGCTTCCCACTTCTTTTTGTCCAAGAAAAGGCTCTATGGAAGCATCCCGTTGTAGATGAAGTAAGTTTTTAGACTTGACTATGACTTTAATTTTTGCTTTTTCTGGGTTCCCTTTATCTTGATTAATTTTAATTTTTTGATTTTATGTTTTTACCATTTTTTATTATCTCTGTTTGCATTTTCTTGAAATTGCATTGCATTTTTTATTTTAATTCATTTAAGTAGAGTTATGTCAATTTAGTTTGGAATATCAATGATTTGGAATAGGCTTTTTGCATTTTTTTGGTGGTGTTTGGATTTTTCAATGCCTGAAAGTTATCGACCTAAATTACAAGCGTAACGCCTATTTGTTATCCATTTAAAAAAATAGGCATTGGTAAAATCAGGCGTTAGCCTAAAAAACAAGCGTTGGGTTAATAAACAGCGTTAGCCTAAAAATAGGCATTGGGTTAACAAACAAGCGTTAGGCCTAAGAGACAGATTTTTCATTTTTGATTTTTTTGATTCTTTTTGCTTTACTTTTGATTCTTTTTTACTTCCAAACACTATTCTAACATATTTTAATTCATTTCTTCTTGCATAGTAGAGGGATAGTGCAGTGCCATGGCTCATGGTCCGGGGTCTTAGGATTGTGGGGCCGGATGTGCTCAGATGTCCGGGAGAGGGTTGTGGCCATGGGTTTTGGCTGTTTCTTGAGTCTCCTAATGCTGCCAGCTGACAAGGCACTACTGATGGCTCTTGTAGAGAGGTGGTACCCCATCACACAGAATTTTCACCTTCCGATGGGGGAAATTGGGGTGCCTCCAATTGATTTCTTCATGATGACTGGATTTTCCATGGACGGCACCCCTCCACTTAGCTCAGAGGATTTTGATGCTGAGTTAGTGGCTCGTTGCATTGGGCCACAACCCATGGTATACTACAAGGGCTCCAAGGGTGTCCTTCCATCGTGATTCGAGAAGGATTACATCTGGGCCACCAATGCGAGTACGTTAGCAGAGAAGGCATATTCTACCCGAGCCTTCCTACTGTATATGCTGACCCGCTCGATCTTCTACGAGAAAAGCGATAGAGTCTACTTCTACTTACTGTCGGTTTTGGAGAACCTAGACTTAGTCGCCACGCAGAGTTGGGGTGATTTTCCCTTAGGTGGATGTACCTCAATATGAGTGAGATTTTGGCCGAACATAGCCCTTATACCTTTGTGGGCCTATGCTTTCTATGGGAGCTATGACTTTTTATTTGTTTTCTTTCATTATTGATATTGTATTTAGTTTTAATTCTTTCTTTTTTTTGTTTCTTTTACAGGTGTGGTGTTATGAGCATTTCTCCTCCTTGGCCCCTAGGTGGAAGGCGAGGAGGTACTTCATTTCCCTTGTGTGGCGAGATGGAAGACTACCCACCACAAGACTCAGAAGTTGATCTCGATCTTCCGACACGAGTTGGACCTCTTAACAGTTGACCAGGTAAATCCATAATGTTTATTTTAATCTTATCTCATCTTTCCTTTTATAAATCATTCTCTAAACTCTATTGTGTTTGTGCAAGTCAAGTGGCACCCATGGACCCATTGGGCTTTGGAGGCTGGTGGGCTACAGCCCAGACTTTGGCTTGGAGGTGGTCTTGCTAGAGGGTGGTGCTGGTGGCTTGGGCGAGGTGACCATATTCCTCAACGAGAGGTGTTGGCGCTAGGTCAGGGGTGGGGCAGAGGAGTTTGTAGTCCCACATTCACCTCCTCGGGTGATAGAGAGTGAGGGAGCCACCGACCTAGGGGAGGAGAGCAATGAGGCCTCAGGATTCTTGGACTAGGCCAAGGATTATCACAAGTGGTGGGCCATTCAAACTTGTGGGCCTTTGGGTGGGCCCGTGGAGCCTCTAGTGAGTTGTGTTTATTTTGTTTTACTTTTGAAAGGCATTTTATTTGTTAATTTTATTTCCTTTTAAAATTTTGACAGTACCTACTTATTTTTGATAGGTTACTGCTGCACAGCCCCCAGCGGAGCCAACACCTACCATCCAGCAAGGGAGGAAGAGGAGAGTGCCCCCAGCTGAGCCCGACTTGTTGGGCCTGATCCTTGAGGTGGTACCCGTGACCGACCTCGAGGGTAGGGTCACCAAGAAGCCTTTGCCTGAGGCTGAGACTCCTGCGAGTTGGGTGCCCCCTAAGGTGGTGACCTAGGTATGGATTGAATTTGTTTGATTGTTTTAGCATTTTGTTAGATTTTGCTTAACAAAGTGTTGTGTAATTACACAGGTTTCTAGGGAGGTGTACCTCGGTGCCCTCCAAAGATTGGCTAGGTGCTTTGCCCTGGTGGGGCAAAAGCACCAAGC